>CACRXP010000010.1:2245217-2285767 GCA_902702965.1 Spirometra erinaceieuropaei
TGTCGTTTAGCTATTAACAGACAGACTAGCATATAAAGGGCAGGCAGCAAGCGCAGCGTACGACGCGGAACTTCAACAAACAAAAGGAAGAAACAAAGCAAACGCACTTACCTGAGGGGGAACTTACCTGGTGGCCTCCTGCAATGGTCCAGGCAGAGCCTCGTCTCGACGATGTCGACGCGAAGATCCATCCGGCCAGCGCAGACCCCAGTACCGCGCGTGCAGGTGCACGCACGGATACCCTCACCTGGTTTAGCCCGCCGGTCGAGACGGTTGCCCGGGGTGTGGCCGCTGAGCAGAGCCCACACACACACACACACACACGGGGGAGAGAAAGCTCTGATTTCACATGCAGTGAAGGAGTCATACGGGGCAAAGATCCGAAAAACACACTTCCAACTTATATTAAAGGCACCAGTGGTATGGGATTTTGTAGGGCTGTATACGTGGTGCATGTGTTAGTGGAGAAACGTGTAGTGATGTGGTCCTGTCTGCAAAGATTCACCGCAGGTTTTCATGAAGGCTCATGTTACCTAATAGGCCCATGTGGTGAGTGAATGTGTGAATAGTATGGGTAGTTGAGGCGGTTGCGGTGGCTGTATGTTGGTGCTCCTGGCACTGACCTGTAGTGGTCCTACTCCGAACGCCTATCGCGGCTCTGGGCCTCTCGCGAGTGTCTGCACGTGCGCACCAGGGCTGTCTGGCATTAGCCCACTCGACCTTCCAACTGGCCAATCAGATTCAAGGTCGAGCCAGAGGTGCCCTGACTTGAGACGCTTGGACGCATTCCCTGACGGATACTTAGGACGCCACTCTCCCGGCGTCGGACGTACCCTCACTCGGCTGTTTACTCTCTCCAACTCCCTTTCAGCTATTCTGTACAGAATAAACGATGCTTTCAACTGGCGCCCACTTTCTCCTTCCATTCGGGACCGGGCCTGAAGATCATGACATCCGGGGTTTTACTCGCGGCCTAGCCTATCGACAGTAGGCCTATCAGTCTCTGTGCAACGGATTTGCAAGTGAAAGACCAGGCTAGTGCGCATGTGCGGTGGCATGGTGGATTCGAGGTTGTGGAATCGGTTGTGGTGGTGAGGCCATGCCGGTGGATGAAGAGTTGTTAGTTCCGGAAATGGGATCTCTGTCAGACATGCAGGGTATGTTTGGGGTGTCGACATTGAGGTGAGTTCAACTCTCGTGTGTGCGCATGTGACCGAATAGGCTTATGCGATGAGTGGATGCGCGTGTAGTGTGCGGCCTGTGGAGGCGGGTGAGGCTAGTGTATGTCGGAACGCTAGGACTGGTGCGCCGGTCACTCTCCGATGTGCTCTCAAGTGGTCGACCAGGCCGATGCATGGGGTAAATGTGCGGTCGAACTAAGGACATGTTGGAACCGAGTCCACATCGCTGGGGGTTGGGATGGTGATGGTGAAAGTGCATGTGGTTGACGGGACGTCAGGAGCATTTCGATCGATGGCGGGGGTGGTAGAAGTGGTCGTGCTCGCCGTCGCAGAGATGATGAAGGTGGTTGTAATAGACAGCAGTGGACCACGGGATTCTGGTCAGAAGTAGTGAGGACGGCCTCGCTATGGCTGACGCGAGGGTTAGAGCAGGGGTGGTCGTTGAGGCAGCAGTTTCGATTGGTGCATTGGGTCTATAGATGACTGACGAGGCCGATCCGTGAGTGGAATGTTCGCTGACAGCACAAAACGGTTGAGCGATGATGTTGCGGGTCAAGGGTACCTACAACTTGAAAAATTCTCTTTTGGCTTTGGCAGCAACGATCCGGTGTGTTTCGTCAATTGTTACGCCAGTCTTCTCTTCTCCAAGCCAGTCTGCTTCGGACGAGGTCCTCCCAGGTCACCCAGTTGATGTGCAATCGCTTAAGAGTGTCCTTTAAGCGTCATTTTTGTCCTCCCGGTCGGCGAGCAGCCGTAGGGACATCTCCGTAGAAGAGTCCTATGGGTAATCGCGCATCGCTTATCCTCACCAGGTAGCCGCTCCGTCGCAGTTTAAATTGCCCCAGCATGTTGCGGATGCTGAGGATTCCGGTTCGTTCTGAAACTTCCGTGTAGGGGATCCTGTCTTGGCATATCAGCTTTAGTATTCTGCGAAGACAGCCGAGATATAAGTGGTTGAGCTTCCCGGCATGACTGGAGTAGATGGTCCGGCTCTCCACTCCGTATAGAAGTGTCGTCAGGACGAAAGTCTTCTACATCTTCAATTTGGTGCTCAGTCGAAGTTCGTGGCGATTATACACGGGGTACCGCAGCCCGGCCAAAGACTTTGGGGATCCGGTGAGCCACTTCGTCGTCGATGTTGATGTAGTGTGAGAGTGTGCTACCTGAATAGGTGAAGTTGACCACGGTCTTCAGTTCGGTGCTGTTGACGTGAATGCGAGAAACATTGTCTAACGACTGATGCATGATCACCAGTTGTCAGTGTTAATGGTCAGTTCGAAGTTTGAACACCAGGGGCGAATTAGGCCATGTTCCGTTGCCTGGCTACTTCTTTCGCTTTGTTAGGCGCGTAGTCTTCCGCGAAGAGCAGGTTGTGGACTGTAGTCGTGGGGAGACGCGTTGAAGCCTGCATGCACCGGCCGTTGAGAAGATGACCGTTGGTCCTGTGGGCGATGCGGATGCCGGGGCGCTCATCACGGTAGGCGTCCATCAGCATGGCGAAGAACAGGAGACTGAAGAGGACGCCACCCGCCTCAGTCCACGGCTTCAGAGATTGCGCTGTTGTCCGTAACGAGCACCATCATCTCGTCGTAGAGCTGACTTACCACAAGCGCGGATCGCCCAGAACAGTCTAATTTCTATAGGATTTTCCACAACCCCTTGCGATCCACCGTGTTGAGAGTTCTTGTCAAGTGTTCGAAGATGACGCAGAGGTCGATTTGCATTTCCTGGCATTGCTGCTGCAGCTGGTGGGCAGCGAAGATCCAGTTGGTGGTTCTGTGGTAACGGAAGAATCTACAGTGGCCTTTTGGCAGCAATCCCTATTCGAAATCGCTATTAAGACGGTTTAAGAGGATGTGGACGAAGGTCCTCCCGACGATGTGAAGCAACGAGATTTCGGTGTAATTACCACACATTTGTGGGCTCTCTTTCTGGTTGTATCATCCTTGAAGTTCTTGAGGTCTTGTAGCATCCTCTCCTGAGATCCACATCTCCTGAAATAGCGTTGTGAGCTAATCCATGAACTGGGGCGGCCATGCTTGTGCACTCCGGCCGGAATCGCGTCAGATCCCGGTAAATTCCAGCTGGACAGAAGGAGCGGACTCACTCTAGCAGCCCATAGGTAATGGATGAGGGATTAGGACGGAGGTTGTTATTGTATATTAGAGTGCTTCAATTGCATCTGCGAGCCGCGGTCAGAATGCAGAGGACGTAATCTGGCCATTTGTTTAAGGCACCTTTTCTACCCTCTTTCTCCACGTGGAGGTAAGCAGCGATGTCCCCAAACGGGGCTGACTGGATATCCCAGACGGCAGCCGGACCCCATTATGTTTAGTGGGAAAACAACTCGCGTTAGCCTGGGCCACCCAGATATCGCCCTCTCTGTAGGACCTCAGAGGGGGGGGGGAGGGAGAAAGAGAAAGAGAGGGGGTGGGAGGGGAAGGTGAGTTACCGGATGTAGAGACACATGCAACACCGGATACCCCCATCAGGTTTGGCCTGCCGATCAAGGCGGCTACCGGGATGTGGCCGCTAGGCAGAGCCTAGCATCGAGAAGCCACATATGAGAGTTGGATCCCAATTAATAGACGTTAGACGTAATCGCCATCTGCCAGAGACCAATGATGCGGCCTCCCCGTGGACCCAAAATCTGACACCACTACACCCAATGACTACTACTACTACTACTACTACTACTACTACTACTACTACTACTACTACTACTACTACTACTACTACTACTACTACTACTACTACTACTACTACTACTACCACTACTACTACTACTACTACTACTACTACTACTACTACTACTACTACTACTACTACTACTACTACCGGTCTGTAGCGCCACAGCTTTGAGAAATAACCTCGCCTACTCCTTCGTTCTAATCCTATTGCATCACATAACGCGTCAGCTAGCACCTGTACCTCATCAATATCAGTAGAATTAATTAAATAACAGTAGACCAATTAAAGTACTTTGGGAGCACAGCGTAAAGAAACATGACAATCAACCGCAAAATGACCGGCCGAATTTCCAACGCCACCTCGGTCTTCGGCCGGCCAAATCGCTACATCTGAAGTAGTCGCGACGTCCTTCTAAGCAGGGTTGTTTACTTGATGACTCAGAGCCGTGGGAGACTGGGTCCTTTTCATCGCAGCCTCTCCGAAAATACTGAAGATGAAGCGGCTGGAGAGCATTCCAGACAACGAGATCAGGGAAAGAACCAGCGTCCTCGGTAACCACGCTGTGTTAAAACAGATACAAATGTGACGGGATGACTAACTCGTGAAGGCGGGTGATAAACGTCTGCCCGAACGGCTATTCTACGACGAATGAAGGCGAAATTTCGAGTTCCAGGTGTATGCATAAGTGAAGAAGAAGAGTCGAGCACCGGAACACTTCGTTTATTATCCTGCGCTTTCAGACTCGTACAGGCGTCCATCGTCAGAGGTAGTGGCAGAAACAGGATAGGCGACAGTTATAAGGCACGTAGGCCCAATCATCGACCGACGTCGCACGGCTGGAGGTGACCACGAAGGGTTCTGTACGCCGGCGCCAGATCGATAAATCGATTGACCGAGTTCTCATCCGAGGCCCAGGCTTCAATCAATTCTCGGCCTGTTTTGTTTCCGGCGTGGGCAACTATTTTGGTGGCTGCGAAGTCAAACTCGTGACCCATTTCGTAGGTGTGGGCGGCCACTTGTAAAAATGCGTCGCCTTGTCGCACAGCCAGCTTATGTTCGTGTATGCGCGATCCGAGCACGCGTCCAGTCTGTCCTGTGTAGTTACAAGGACAATTTTGACACGGAATGCGATACACTACTCCAGATTGCTCTTCAGGTTTTAACCGGTCTTTGATTTTCATGACCCTGCTGCGCATGGTGGCTTTGGGCGGTGTGCAATTCCAACACCCAGCTCCGCAGCAATGCGCTCGGTCGCTTCTGAAACACTCTTGATGTATGGCAAAGAATGCCATATCGTCGGTGGCGTTGGTGTTCGAGTTCTCTGGTGGCGACCGCGTAGGCAGCGACTTATGAATGCCCTCGGATAGCCATTTTGCACAAACTGGTCGCGGAGATAAGGGGCCTCACGTGCTCTGTCTTCCGGTTTGCTGCAATGACTTTGGATCCGTTAGAAGAGCGTCTTCACACAGCTTCGTTTGTGAGCCGCCGGATGGTTGCTGTGAAAACTGAGAAGCTGTGTGGTGTTCGTAGCCTTCCTATAAACAGTCGTTTCAAGTTCACCGTTAAGGTTTCGTCTGACGAGCACATCCAGGAAGGGCAACTGCTGTTCTTGTTCTTCTTCCCTCGTGATTCTTATATCAGGGAAGACTGCGTTGAGCAGGCTGTGGAAATGTTGCAGCATGTCCTTCTTTACGATGACGAACGTGCCGTCTACGCAACGGCGGCAAAACACCGGTTCATGTTGGAGGAAGGCAATCTTTTCTAACTCCTGTAGGACCAGTTCTGCCACCAAACCGGAGACCGGTGAGCCCATTGGGGTTCCCTTAATTTGTTCATAGGTCTCTCCCGCAAAAGTGAAGAAAGTTTGTTGGCAGAATTCAAACAGCCTCGTGAGGTGTTCAATTTTGAGGGCATTCTGAGTCTCATCGTAAGACCTCGTGGGCCACATTTGGTGGGATGGATGTGAATAACGACGTCGCATCGAAGGAGACCATGAAGCCTGGGCCTCGGATGAGAACTCGGTCAATCGATTTATGGATCTGGTGCCGGCGTACAGAGCCCTTCATAGTCACCTCCAGTCGTGTGACGTCGGTCGATGATTGGGCCTACGTGCCTTATAACTGTCGCCTATCCTGTTTCTGCCACTACCTCTGACGATGGACTCCTGTACGAGTCTGAAAGCTCAGGATAATAAACGAAGTGTTCCGGTGCTCGACTCTTCTTCTTCTTCACTTATTCTACGACGACATCGCTACGGGTGGTCGCAGACAAATCGAACGATGGCGACGCTACAGAAAGACCTTGACACCTTCAAATCAGCCGGAGGCCTGGGAGGACCTTGCTAAAGATCAACAAGCATGAAAGGACAGTTCAACCAACGTGCCCGACGATGTCCACCGTGTACCCCACAGCAAGATGAAGCAGGTACGGTGACTTGCGCATGAATCAGTCCATAGTGAGAGTAGGCTTTCGCAGCATCTACCACACTCCCTCCTCCTACCTACCTGGGCCCGGTGTCAAGACATAGTCAAAAGACCGGGGAGAGGGCGCAGGTGGCTGACACGGACGCGTCCCCACCAAGGCGCACCACCACACGTCCTAGTCCACAAAAGGAACTTGACCAGGATTTTAACTACCAAAAACAGCAGCACCACAACGGGCCAGAGGGACGAGGATGCCTGGGCAGCCATGCTCACGATCTATATACTCAGCGAGCGCACAAGTGCATTTACCGGGAGGGAACCAGGGGTCAGCAAACTGCCAGAGCATACCAGACTGCGAGAGGCCTGGTTTGCTGATCATGGCATGGCAGACGCTTACAATCCTTGAGGCCCAACAAGCATGACACACTGCCCAAAAGACTGGAGGAGCCATCTTCGAAGCTGACCGGATTAGTCGCTGTTGGGGTAAGTAGAGAGGTCGCCAAGACTAATGTTCTACGGGCCAATGACTCAGGTATCCGACGCCGGTCATCGTGTTCATATTGTCGAGCACGGGTCGTCCTTTTGAGGCATCTCCGAACTCGATTCAATGACAATACGACCAACCGACTTTGCACCGTCATCACCACTGGCATCACCAATCAGGACGTTCTTATCACCCTACAAAACATCGTCACTATTGGCCCTGCCACCAACAATGTAGGCTCAATGCCAACCCGTCCCCACTGCGCCGTAACTAGCGAACCCCATCAGTTGACTAGTGAACCAGTTCATGTAGCGCCGGCATACATCTGTCACACACTTCACCTGCCGGCAATTCCCTAAGACAGGGAGAAACGTGTGGGTCTTTTCGGCCATTTGCGCATCCACGACGGGGAAATTAACCACAATATCATTACGACCAGCCCATTTCCTGCGCTAGAAACCTCCACTATCAGCAACATTACCCACCCCATCACCACTACCAGCGTCGTTACTACTAATATTACAGTGACGACGAAAGCCCGTTAGCTACAGTCCCCTTCTGTGCTTGCAACCACCGTACACTTTTATCACACGTCGGTCTCTGCGGGCCCATGCGAATCCATAACACTGAGACTGGCGTACAAGTAACAGGAGCCCCGATGCACACCCCTCGCACCAGTCCGGGCTGCTCAAGGACCTTCGGTCATCGCATGAGCTTATTTGGCCATACGTGCCTCCAGACCCCATCAGCTAACATACATAGTCCTGTCTGGCCACATATGAGCCCCCTCTATACCCCGTACAAGTGATCCGCTTCGGCATCGTCAGTATGACAGGAGCAACGCCACATGTCTGAACATGCACACCTCGCCTAAGTGGGAAGCATATTCTTGATGCATCCTGCTACACGAAGCGGGGACCGGGTCGTGTGTGGCCCACGTGGACGACCAGTAACTGCGCCCAATCCCGGCATCGGATGATTGACCGGCTCGAACAGTCAACTGGTGCACGCAAGAGAGAGAGAGAGAGTGCGACCAACTCCTAGAATTCATTAGCGTTTTTTACGCCACTGCAAATCTTATCCGTTTGAATTTAAAAGGATGTGCCGAAAGTCATGGCTTGGAAGACTGACGAGAGTATTTTGGAGAAACAGGAGAAATGAGCTCAGGCCGCAATTCCTCCTCTTTACAGTGGCATTGGTGGCGCTCCCACCGATGCAGCATCAGTGAAGCCCCTGTCGTAGCCTGGTTCACTTAGGAGGGGGGGACCAGATGGTGTGTTGCACGCTTGGCTGGCTATTTACATTTGTCGGTCAATACGTCGGAGGCCACCTCCGATCGCCTTAGCATCGTCTTGCCATCGGAGCCTGGTTGGTGTGGGAGAAGAGGATGCGACAGGTGCTACGGAAGTCTGCCTAAGGCGAGTGAGGGACGGGAGGGTGCTTCAGATGCAGCGCATGTCCAGTACCACTATAAACCAATTTATGCGCAATTCGGTAGTTCTGTGCCCACCACATGGGGGGACACACGCCGGACATCGGCGTTCGCTATGGTCAAACTGTCACAACCGGTTCCGCTCACACGACTGAACTAGGCTTCGCACAGATTCACCAGCATTGGAAGAGCGTCCGCTACCCTCTTTTCTCCTCGCCTCGCGGTCGAAGCGGTCACTGAGATAGGGCCGTTTCGGTTGCACAGTTCGTCCAGGCAGCGACGGAGACTGGGGGCCCATTGGGGTCGGAGGGGAACGATGAGCTCCTACAGGTGGACATTGAGCGGGCTGTCAATCCATCAGATCAACTATCGTCTGCTGGGAGTCGTGTCATCACCATCATGTAAATGACACCGAACGGCAACCTCGAGGGTGGAGGGAGGGAGATTTTGAGACTCCGATAAACTGAATATGCGCCGGAGACAGTATACGACTAGTAGACTCTGCTGCAGCGTCCAAATCTGACCGTCGCCTGAGACTTATTGAACCTTTGTTTCAAAGCTCAGTACAGCACCTCGCAGTATTCCCGGCTGACGTGCTCGCAGTTCTGCAGCTGCGTTCCACCCCTCCCCCCCCCCAGCTGTCAGGTGGGTCCTGGGTGGTAGACGCAGTGAACACTCATGGTGATTAATATTCTCTTAGGGGGGAAGGGTGGGACTGGTTGTATAGCGTGGCCACTCATTCCTCGCGGTCCCCTCCCCTCAGTCAGGCCTGCGTGGATCATTGTTCTCTGGCCAAAGTGACATTAATGCACGTTCTGTTTACGACAAAACTGTTTTATTTCTGAAATGGCCTGACGGCGTATTTTCACATGCCGATGTTCAAGTATGAATAACGTGGTAGGCCCTAGCCCAGTGCATGTTTTTCTGAAACTCCGAAATCAGAAAACATGCAGAAAAGTCATTTTTTCCTACTGGGGGACGATACTAGGAACACCAGAGTGCATCACCTTAAGAACAGAATGGTTTGAATTCCCACTGTATTTTTGCCTTCGTATCGCTTTCAGCTGTGAATTCCTGAAGGACCCTGAAGTTACAGGAGGGAACAAATGTCGGTCCTGCAAGCACGCCCCCTTCCCACAGCAACAAGTAATTCGTTTTTGCACCGCCGTCTCCATCCCTCTAATGCGATTGACTTCTCAAGCGGACGGACAATGTCAATTCCGCTGTTGGAGGGCAGAATTCGTCTGTGGTGGGTTGTCAACCGACGCCCTTATACTGTTTAACCGATTCAGGTGGTTAACTTCAAAGACTGTGTGGTCAGAGTTTTTTGCCGTGCCGTAAATTATCTTTCTGTAGCTAAGATTTTCCACTACCGACAGAGTGCCCACTTCCGTAAGACTACGAGTTAGACGGGGGGTGAATCAGAAGGGGAGGACCATTCGAAAGTAAGGATCTCTCGGTTGGCATAGTAGCTAAGGTGTAGAAAAGGGAAAGTAGGCTTCGAAGTCGGCTGTTCAGACTATCTTTGTCGGTTGAGCTAGTGGTCCCCCAAATCGTTAATTCGAGAAGTCAATTTTGGTGCGGTCTCCCTGATGTTCGCATCCTATATAGAGTGAAAAGTTTCCGAAAGACTGGAACGGATCCCGATCAGGTCGATTTCGGAGCTTTTGCAGGGTACCCACACAATTCAAATCCGTCCTATGATAATGATTCTATGTGCCAACTCCAGCGGACGATCGCAAAATAGGCCAGAGATAACCAGAAGAAATACTGGGCTGAAATATTGAACTCTATGGACTATGTACGCTGTATTCAGTTCGTCATAAAAATCTCCAAAGCTACGTTATTGGAGCGTCCCCTTGTCAGTCACCGTGCACTGGAAATCATGTTCGAGGCAGGAGCCCAGCGGAGTTGAGCCTTCTCGGGTCTGCAAACGTCAAAATTGGACCAGCCACTAGAACGTGCAGAGTTCATTATCCACTGGCCGCCGACAACTGTAAAATACGATGGATCCGTGGTAACCAATAATGGCAATCGTGTCGTGGCGGAAAGCTACTCTACTTACCCGGACTGTGCCATCTAACGGACTATAAGGATTGACGAAGTCTGCAACCCGGATCTCCAAAGCCAGCAGGCCTTTAGAAGCCTACCATACTCAGTCCGCAATCGTCGTGACACCCTCTCCGGAACGAAACTCAGGACGTAAATTGACGTCATCTGACAAGATCAGGAAAATATTCCAACGCTAAGATAGAAGAGTAAACCACTGCTCCTAAGCTGTCAATGATGAATATTAATGGGGGAGCGAGGGGGACATATCCCAGGGACCCAGGTCCTAGAGTTGGCTGGTATACTGCTGGTCGTGGAGACGACTGCGGAAAACACACTGAAGCGACTTTACAATGGACGCTCGCAATGTAGACAAGACAGACATTGAACGAACACACTGAGCACTTGCCTCCAAATTTCCCTAGTGACCTGAGCTATGCTCGCACAGGACCAGTAGTCATGAGGAGCCAAGGCTTTAGCGATAATCTCAGAGGTCAGATGGAGCTACAGGCAGGGACGGGAATGTCGTGGGTGTCCGCCGCCAGCGTCCAATCCTGCTGCTACGTCAACTCAGGGTTGTGACAAACCGTGTTGGGCTCAACTACTCCTTGAACGACGAAGCACCGCAATCATCAGAGAAACCACGCCCCCCATCAACCCTCACCGTAAAATCATCTCCCCAGCCCAGCGAACTTTGGCCAGACACCGTGGGAAGTAGTACAGCGCTAAAGTACAGGGTAATCGAGTGTAAACTTAGCGACAACTCCCTCCCACGGTGATCCCACGTCGCACTGGCACATCGACCGGATTAGACACCTACGAACACATCGCGGCATGACCGGCTAACCAGTACCTAGAACCGCTGCAAACAATATCAGGCAAGCCCTCATCGCCCACAGTGTACCCGCACGCTCAGCAACCGCATGGACCTACTTGGTTGCGTGTGCATATACGAAAACCAACACTAAGATATCACTCACTATTCATAAGCACGCCGCCTCCGCATATGCAACCATTGCGTGGATATTTCCGGTCAAATGCGTACATACTGGAGCCGCTCATCCCTCCTGTTTTAAGCCTATAGTTAAGTTTGTCAAGTCCGTAAGTACTGCCGCTTCTGCGTGTGTGACACAATATCCAAGGGTTTTGGACCATGCCAATCACTGAGCCCTATCTCGTTACCAATGAGGGAGGAAAGAAGCATCGGCTACTGATTTATTTGAGGGTAGAGAGAACCAGGCCTAGGCTGTGGCATGCTTTTAAACATCGATTTCCCAGCAGGGATACTATTAAGAGACCGGGCAGGTGTTTCACCGATTTTTTACGGTCGCATGACAAAGCTGGAGTTTTCAGCTCACCGGCGGATCGCCCTAACCAGTTTTGGACGGCAAGGCTAAAAGTGTAGCAGGAAATAAATTGTACTTCAAAATGGTAACAAAAATTCGAATTGTATGTACACGTGATAAGTGCAGGGGATGTTGTGAAAACTTCAACAAGAAAGGCCTGGACATAAATGCAATTAAAAGTGTAAAAATTTTAAAACAACAAAGGCAACATGTAAATGCACAACTGCGGTGGTATAAAGTTTGACATGAAAGCACTGAGGTAAAATATTTTTGACCAGAAGCCAAGTTCGTCGGTCATCTGGTTCAGAGTCGGCGCAACAGAGCACGATTGCTTTTTGGTGTCTTGAGATTACGTTGCCTCTGAGACGCACGGACAGCTGCGCGTGGAAGGGGAGTAACTGTCTCACTAGATATTTCGACACGGCCGGTGCTACAAAACAGCAGGACAATGGATGCAAGAACGGGAGGGAGCAGATTATAGGGGCGGGAAGAGGGAGAGATAGAACGAAAGCAAATGGCAAAGAATAGGTAAAAGGAGGAGGCCGAAAGGACGTACCTGGGGTTTCGTAAAACCGACGGAGGACAATCGGAGGATGGGCTATGTTTCTGGAAGCACGCGGCACAAACAACGGCTCGGCAACCGTCTTGTTGACAAATCAGCTGATCAGGCCAAGTGCCTTCGCGACGAATAGCGAAGCCCGAACAGACTGGACAGCGTTTGACTACCTCGCGACCAACACAAGTTTCGGCAACCTAGCAGCAAAACAATACGGTGATCAGAAGTCAATAAATTCATTGCTTATATGACCTGCAAAGAGGGAGAGTAGACTTCCCCCAGAGCGAAGAAAACTGGCCGGTGTATAATGTGCTACTCACGTCAAGATTCCAAAAGAGCATGTTTGGACAAATGTGTGATGTTTGACGACGAAATTCGGGCTGGTGTCCAAGAATCCCTACGAAACATTTTTGCGTTTTGCAATTACTCATGGCGCGGTGGTGTCAGCGGCATCGTGTAGGGAGCACATGGTTATTCACTGGTTTAACAAGGGACGAGGTAGTTTACAGGACCAGAAGGGCCAGCACAATTTACATATACCTTTACCGTCTTTGACCTAGATGCAACAGTCTGCTGAGAGAAAGCGGACTTTGTCCATCCCTGAATGGTCTTAATTTACGATTCGGAACTTGAAGGACTAAAGTTTTGCATAGGCGGTCGCTTCCTACTGTTATCTCGAATTAACCGACAATCAACTGTAGCATGAGCGCTCAACAGACAGTCGTGCGTGAGATTAGTCAGGTAACTAGTCCGATTACCTCTTGATGCCCAGTTCATACTAAGGGTGATACCTCGAGGCCTGCCTACCTAAGACATAACACGATAGAGCCCAGTAATAGGGCTTGTCAGGTAAACTGAAACCTTGGCTCTATTGATAAGTCCGAATCTGCGTAGAATTGTTGCGATGTCCCTACTTTTTACCGTTTAGTTAAAGTAGGACAGTCATTCACGCTCATTTTTTACGACTAACGCTAATCTTACAATCAACCTACGGCATTCTAAAAACAGTTATGGTAGTTTGGGCTGCCAGTCATTTAGCAGTATCCCCATCATCTGATGGTGTAATTAGTTAGGTGGAGTTTTAACACCGACAACCGAAGATCTGCACGCTACAAGGGGCTTGGGAAACACGATACGAGATACTATTTGTATGATAAGAAAATATTTGCCGTGCAACATAGGACACTGGAAGTTTTGACGTAGGCGGTTCGACAGCTAACCAGTGGAATTATCACAATTTTAGCCACGATCGTTTGTTTTTAATCAGCAGTTCAGGCCACAGGGGTGCAGAACAATGCAGGAACATTCCACCAGTGACTGTGGCAGAAAGGCTAACTAGTAACGTTTTATCCCTTCAAAGCCTGTAGTGCGGCTATAACAGAGACGACTACCTGAATACAACGGACAAATACACTTTAATTTGTCTCCAAACAAAATTGACGACACGTCGATAGTGAAAGGAACACTATTTTCTGGATTGTGAAAATACGAACAATAGAAAGTGTGAGGTCAAATTGCAAGGTTTTCAATGTTCTGAGTCCGAAAGAGCTTAGCCCTCTGGGACACTGTGAACAATGCACGATGCTCTAGAAAAGTGAGGTAAAATCGGGATTTATACCGTACAGGACGCAATCTTGCAAGAGGGAAATCCTCTTAATGCAACTTATTTATATTCGGCGTATTTTGGAAATACACTGGAATACGGATGCACCTACTAAAATATACAATTCGCGATAGAAGTTCAAGTTTATTTTAAAGTAGTGGACGCCTGCTCGCAGGTTAGGGGTTAAATGAGACGAGCCATAATGAATTTGCGGAATAAGAGTATTTCCCGAGGGATTACTAGATTTTAACCTGTAAATCTCAGTCTCAAAAAAGTTGCAAAGCTAATCCGTTCATAACACGAGCTTTTGACGGATACTGAGTGACGGAACAGGAAGAAATGACGTCAACTAGAGGTAAGTTCTAAGTGCACTACAAAAAAGCCTTCTAGATTTAATAGCTTGGGTATTGACGTACCTTCCAGCAATCCGTAACGATTGGATTCAGCTGGTGGGAGGGAACTAATATTTCTCGGGGTAAATTATTGCCTTGGTGAGGCTGTCGGGCAGACAAAATCCCGCGGGGTGTTATAAATTCCTTTCCCGGGGTTTGGCACTGTGTGTTCTCTTTGTCAGATGCAACTTCACTTGAAAGTGACCGCCTTTTCACTGAACCTCGACCAGCCAGGTAACTTGAAACAGCTTTCCGCCATAACTTGGAGGTAAGGAGCATCATTTTAAGGGACCGGGCGTCCAGAAGTTTGAGAATAGAACAAAGGACCATTCCAGACTTATCATATAGATAAAGTTGGCCAATAACATCAAGGAACCTTCTTCCAACATATCTTGAAAGGAAGTGAAACACAGCCTAAGTAATGTACCTTCCCGGAGGTCCTTGCATCCATTTGGAGGACGAATTGAGTGAAGAGTTAAGACAACTAGACCCATAAACAGAAAAGGAGCCTTCTGCAGTTGTGCCCCTTGATTCCTCCGAAACGACAGACAAGGACTCATAGCCGGTATCCGAATAATTATGTCGGCAGGGTTGCGGTGTAGATGTGGATTTTGTCTGATTTAAAAATGAATTTTCAAAAGAGCAGGAAGAAAGCCTTAAGATGGAGTTAGGAGACATAGAACTTATTTACCTATCCATTGACAAACGGTTAAAAAAACAGACATGCAGACCGACGAAGGAATTCAAAAGGAGGAATTCAAAACTGCGCCACCGAACGCAAATTGTAGATACTGACCATAACAAACAAGTGACTGACCATTTCATTCGTTTCTCGTCACAAAAAGGCCGAATGCAGTCAGTTGCCTTTTCTTACTGGGCGAAGGCTGTGTCGATTTTTCGGCACGTAGCTGGATCTTTTACATTCTTTAAATCAAGAGTGTCCGCGAGTTTTGAGTTTGGTTCCGCATCTTCGAACTCGTTGAATTTTTATCTTCCCTGGGATTGCTGTATACGAGAAATTGTTGCAACTTTTAAACATTTTCTTCAATGTTTTTGAGGGAAATGGGCCTATGCCTCTGAATTCGTTGTCCACCACATACAAATCGAAAGGATTACTGACAATATGAAGAAAGTACCGTGCCAGGTGAAGGCCAACCTAGGTCCACATAAGTATATTTGTATTAAAGTTTACAAAATCATGTAGTCTGTTTGTTTCTGCAGCATGTGTCTGCCAAGACGAAGTTTGAATGTCTCCACAGACTGAGGCATTACAATCGTCTTATACAAGTAATTCTCTGGTTCCATTACACGATACACTTACATTAAAAGGATGTCCCCTGACTTTTGTTGAAGTTGGGAAATTGAAGAACCCCTCACAGTGAATGGCACAACCTAATCCAGGCACGATACGGAAAGTCCGTACTTAGTCGATGCGCAATTATTTATAACCGAGAGAGTGAGTCTCGTATGACAGGGGTACTTAACCTCGTTCTACTTGTGTGACTTACCTCTGCACTCTATTTAGTAAGTCATAACCCTGCTGGGCCATGTGTTTCCAATCTTGAATAGCATATTAAAAATGAGAACCTACAACCATGTCAAAGACTTTGGAGATGCGGTCTTCATCGAAAACAGTGAATGCCTGCCTGATGGCGTATAGCACTGCAGTTGAGAATTCAGCAGCTTTACCACAGAGTGCAGGTTTTAGAGTGCTCGTCAATCAACCACTGAGTCATTTCTGCGCTTCGGTTTCTCGGAGTGGCGTGCAGTTCATATGGTAGATGCATGAATCAGTATAATTCAGTATATATGTGGGATATAAACAGAGCCTTGGAAAACCCTATTTACAGATGGACGCCTGAAAAAAATTGCAGATATATGCATAGCAGTTACGCCAGTTATTGATATCGTGTAAGGTTTTGACCATCAAGCATAAATTTATTTAGATTTCTTTTGAAGGACTCAACAATTTCCGCTATGACATAAGAGTTCTGCAATTTATTCCACCCTTCAACCAGCCGGTGGGAGAAGAATTTGGCCCGTAATTTTATCCCCAATTTCTATTGGTGTCCTCGAAGATTGATGGTCCGCGCCAGTTCGAAGAAATCGTTAAATTGAAGAGCACGGTGGTACTGTCTATAAGAGAGAGGTAATATTTTTAGCTTTTGCAGATGTCTATCACAAGGTAAGCTTCTCAATCCACAGACTAGATTGGTCTTTCTTCGTTGTACGTTCTCCAACAGGGTCTAATCTTGTTTCGTCCCGGGACAGCATGCCTGAAGACAATATTCCAACACTGGTCGAACGTATGCTCCAAATACTCGGTCGAAAAGTTCTTCGTCGAAATTGAGGAATGATCTCCTGATCGCACCTAGGATACCCATGGCTTGCTTTGACACCTTGGCGCAGTGAGACGATGGTTTGAGAGGTCTGCCCATAAGTAAATCAGCTAGTCATTTCACAAGATTTCCATTCGCCCCCACTTGACGCAGTTTAAATATAAGTCGTCTATGTGGAACACTCTCAAGAGCCTTTCTGAAGTCAATGTACACGGCGTCGACCGATAAACCCATGTCGATTGATTTCGTCCAGCTCATTATAGATACAAGCAGATTATGTATGTATGTATGTATGTATGTATGTATGTATGTATGTATGTATGTATGTATGTATGTATGTATGTATATGTATGTATATAGTTGGAGGGTTAGAGGCAAAGCCACTGATGACCCTATTTATGCACAGTGCCTTAACAAATTCGTACTCAAAAATAAAATTGCAAGCATTTACAATGTCATCGAGTCACAGTTCAATCGTAATCATAAGATAGTGCATAAGGTCACTGTAAACAATTTCGGAGGTTTTTTACAAAAATGGCTGTGCATAGTCATGCTGTAAAAGCCGATTCCTGTCGAAAATTAGACGAGCAAGTTTTCTTGTAAACACACAAACCGCGTCGGCCGTCACCATCTCGCTTGGAAGCGAGTTCCACGGTCGGACGACCCGCTGGATGAATGAAAAATTTTCGACGATCTAAGCGCGTGCGCTCATTCACGACTTTGTAGGTTTGGCCGGGGAGTTGGTTTGTACGGGCAAACTCAGAGAAGTCCTCTGCTCTTAATGAGCAACCCTGTCTGCATACTATCCGGAACGTCCAAAGTAGACTGCAGTTTATGTGTCTATAAGAAAGGGGGACTAGGCCAAGCAAATTCAGCCTCTCCTGATAAGACAAATACTTTAGACCGCCAACCATCTTTGTCGCACTGCGTTGCCCCTGTTCGAGTAAGTCGATAGCCTTCCTCATTCATGGTGAAGCTGCTGACATTCCATACTCTAGTTGAGGTCTCACAAAGACACCAAAGAGTCTTTCAAAGAGTTCGGGAGGAAATATTTTAAATGCACGTCTGATCCAGTGTAAAGTACTGGTTGCCTTCTGGACCATCTTTCTACAGTGTTCTGATGGCGATAGATTTGCGGTCGTCCACACGCCCAGATCTCTGTGTCTTTCCACCGTTTCTGACCTCGTCCCATCAAATGACTTCTGAAATATTTCGGATAAGTGCTTGCACAGTTCATTAGCAAGTTCACTAAGTGCTAGTGCGGGAATTCTATATGGGCCGGGCGATTTGGCAGGTTTCAGCCGGAGTAGCTCGGCCCTAACTATGGTCGATGAAAAGAGTGGTTCATCGGTTAAGGAGGGTAAGGGGGTGTAGGAGAAGGAAGGGTAATGGGAGGAGAGGTTGGTTGACAAACGGATGGATAGGCAAATATAGAACTAGGTTCTCGGGTGAAGACAGGCTGAAAGAAGTCAGAAAGCAGATACGCTTTAACCTGTTCATCAGTTTCTACTTTTCCATCTGTAGACTTAAGAGCAGGGACAAGCTCCTGAGTCCTTTTAGTACTTCGTATATAACTATATAGAATTTTCGGATCCTCCAACGAATTTCGAAGTATGTTCAGTTCAATCTTCCTTCGCAGCTTTGAGGGCTCAGTTTTATAAGCGTTTCGTTGATGCTCATATTCCTGTAAGTGTCCTTCGTAGCCATTTTGTCTGTAACGCCTCCACAGACGATTCATTTTTCCGTGTGAGGCCTTTAAGTCCGGTTTTATCCATTTTGGGTGGTTTGTGATTGTCCTTCGTCTGAGAGGACAAGTGGAATGAACAATCTCTTTCAGTAAGGAACTGAAAGTATTCCAGTTGTCGTTTGCTCGACAATGCAGTTCAGTCTCCCATGATACAGCTGCCGCTTCCCTACTCATGAGAGAATAGTCCCCTTTCCAAAGGAGTTATAGGCAATGCCTTTGAAAACCCTATTGTAAACGGTACATGCAATGTCTAACTTTAAATAAACACGGTACTGAAATGTTGTAAGTAATATATGCACTTAACATAATATTTGCCCTGAAACGGTACGTCCAAAACTTGAGAACATTCAGTTGTAGATGATTTCAGTAAAAGGTCTAACATATTTTCCTCCTTTAGGGTACAAATAAAATCAAGGCAGTTAGACTGTTGTCCTTCCCTGGCCCGTGTTCCAAAGGTGAAATTCTGGCAGAGAAGTTTGTCCGTTGCCCATTGTAGTAGTTTACGATTAAAGCTGTCTTGCGGCCCTTGTGCAGTCCACGTTGGCCAATCAATGCCAGGAGCGTTAAAATCCTCAACGATAAGGACACCTTTCTTCCCACTGACTTTGTTAAGTTCAGTTACGAGCATGAGATCTTGGTCAGACGTATGAGTAGGTGAACGATACACCACCGAAAGAGTCAGTGATCGGACATTCTTAGCAGATATGGTAACGCTTAGCAGTTCCACAGCCCGTACCAGACTATGCACATCAGCCATAGCGCTCAGCTTGCAAACGACATAAATTCTGACTCCTCCTAGGCTTAGCCTGTCACTCCTGAAATGCTGATATCCTCTAAGTGATATTTCTGAATCTGCGATATCTTCTAAATTACAGGCAACTGCGCGGCGATCTCATTCAAACCTACAGGATTGTCAGAGGTGGTGAGTGTGTCCTAGACTTTAATTAATTCTTCAACTTGGCCGGGACTGACCGCCTGCGTGATCATCGCTTCAAGCTGCAGAGGAAGCTGGCCCATTCGGACGTCCAATGGAACGCCTTCTCTCACAGGGTCATTGGGGCATGGAACGGACTCCCTGATGTAGTGGTTCTTTCCGAAAGTATTGATTCCTTCAAATGTAGACTAGATGCTCACTTGTTGAGAAACTACTGTACATACAATAACGATTGTTTTAGCGGCGGCAGTTTGCGCCTGGCTCACACTTACCGCTAACTTTTAAACTTTTCGCATTTGCTGATGTAATTGATGACTTTATTTCTGTTTATCGATATGAATGGGGAGCTCAAGGGCGAAAGCCTCATTCCCTTAATAAACTGACTTAAACTGACTTGACTTAAGTGATATTTCTGAATCTGCGATATGTTCTCTAAGCCAAGTTTCGGTTAGTGCCGTAATGTCTGGCTTAATTTCATCAACTATGTCTCTTCGTTCGTCTAGTTTGTTAAAGAGGCTTTGCACGTTTTCGGAGATAACCTTCAATGACTGTTTCGTTGGTCGGGCCCGGCATTCATTGTGACAGGTTCTAACCACAGGAAAGACCACTTTGTCTGGACTACTTGTCCATTTTTGATCTTCAGCGCTTTCTCTCCTGTGCCAATTCTCTCCTTCAGTTCTGATCTCAGTTCTCTCATTTTCAGTCTTTCCCTCGGTTCGCAGTCTGGTTTAAAAAAACACTTCCTTGTAAGAGTTGCGTATGGTGGTTCTACTTTCTAACAGAAGCGTTGCTTAAGCTTCGTTTTCCAAAATAACTTTTAGGGGTCGTGGGGATTTTTTTATGTCATGACCTGGATCCGATTTGCCAAGTCGGAAAGCTTTTTTTGACGGTGAATATTTCCCCATCCTTCAGGACTGCACTGGCGTACTGATGAAGAAGGTCTAGGTCGTGCGTCACTCGTTCTTTCGGACCGACCCCTTCGAAATCCATAATGGTGTAAACTGAGCAAGTAGTTTTTTTCGAGATGCCGCATCAGTTCCGTTTTTATTATCTTTTCCATAATCTTGCAACAGATGCTCGTGAGACTCACTGGTTCGAAACTATTTCGAACTTTTCTCTCGCCACCTTTATATAAGAGGCTTATATTTGCTTTATTCCAATCGGTAGGCAGAGCCCTGGTCCCCATAGAAGTTTTGAAGATCCTGGATAACGGAGAGGCCATTTGGTCTGAAAATTCATTCAGGACTTTTGCGAGCACGCCGTCCGAACCAGACGATTTAATGGGCAGTAGTTAACTCAAACTTTGCCTTACCGTGTCTGTTATGAAGTCCACCATACTACTCAGAGACCTCGTTTTTGGTTTCCGAGACGCAACATGGCGCATTTTGTTCCAGCACTGCTAAATGATAACAAAGTCTTCCTCACCGATGACACTGACAAGGCGGAGTTGTTTAGTGCTTTCTTTGCAAAACACCTAGCTACCGAGTCCGATGCGGTCCCTTTCCTTCGATCACTTTCAGATAGGACACTGAGTACAATGGATGTCTCCTCAGATCTCATTAAGAAACACATAAGCCGTTTGAAATACTCACACTGCACAGGAAGAAACTGGATTCCGAATTCGATTATTAAACAAGCGTCCGACCTTCCCATATTGCTTAGTCATTTATTCTCTATTTATATTTTAAAAGGATTCTTTCCTGAAACATGGAAAACGTCAATTATCATTCCCGTCTTCAAGTCAGGATCTCGGTCCGATGTTAATAACTATCGGGGCGTGCACAAAACGCCATCTCTAGCAAAGCTTGTTGAAAGGATTATTTTCAATGAAATTCTTGACTTCTGTCTAACTAATCGGCTTGTGAGCTCTAGTCAGCATGGATTTTTACCTGGAAGATGCTGCAAAACATGTCACTCGGCTTTTCTTAATCTAATCACTTCTCTACGTAATGAGCGGCAGTCAGTAGTAGTTATATACTTTGATCTTAGCAAAGCCTTTGACAAGGTGCCCCATAGACGTCTTTTAGTAAAATTGGAAGCTCTCGGCATCCGGCCGCCTCTACTCGACTTCATCAGGTCCTATCTGTCCAACCGGTAGCAGAAAGTCATGGTCGGTAATAGCTACTCGACACCCCTCTCGATCACGAGTGGCGAACTTCAAGGAACGGTTTTGGGTTCGCTACTCTTCCTTCTGTACATCAATGATATTTCGACTGAACTCGGAAGTTCGCAAACTTTTACTTATGCCGATGACCTCAAGTGTGTTTACTCATACTCTAAGGATACCGCAAATGTGTGTGTTGAAAAAATTAATGATGATTTACTATGCTTAAGCAGATGGGGTTCGACATGGCAGATGGAGTTTTCATCATCCAAGTGTAGTTTCATGTCTTTTCGTCCTACCAAACTTCCTGGTCCCATAAGTTTTCAGAATAACCCACTCTCAGAATGCCTCACTATAAAGGACCTAGGTCTAAGTTATACAAATAAGCTTGCTTTATCACCTCATGCAGATAGAATCTCTGCCGAAGCCGCGAAGATATGTTGATTCATATCGCATAATTTTTTCCTTCCGTAAATGAAGCTCAGACTTTATCAAATGTTTGTTCTTCCAGTCCTCGAATACTGCTGTCCTTTCTTCGGTTTAATGAACGCCTGTGACCGTAATAAAATCGAAAATGTTCAGAGGGATTTCACCCGGAAACTCTTCTCCGAAGCTTCGTCCAGTATTTCTTATACTCAGAGATGTCAGCTGGCGAACATGAAGTTTTTGTGGGTTAGAAGACTCGAAGCTGGCCTTTGCTTCCTTCTTCGCATCAACTCTAGCTCCAATCTTCCGCTCATTGACACTCTCACTCTGAGAGATCGGTCTTATGCCACGCGCATCTCCCCCATGGTGATTCCGCCGCCTCTTTGTACTACATCCAAGCGCTCCCTCTTCTTTGCTCATACATATACATATACAAACATCTTACACCGGAAAGCATAAAGGCACTGTTAACGGTCTCATTCCCGAACACTCAGATTCTTGACTTGGACAAGGGTCCTCCAGGGATTTAGTGGTAGATCAAGTGGTAACCCTTAATTATATCATCAGAACCCCCTGTTTTGAATTGGTTTCTAAATCCACTGCTATCACTCCGCCCCCATAGCGACAATTTTCGCGGATTTTAATGTCATCTTCCGCATTCCGACCTCATGCGGCCTGTCGACGTTCACGGCGGAACCGTCAGTATTGGCTGTCTACTAGAAGTTTGATCGTACCTCCCTTTCCCACTGCTCGGCTGAGCTCGAATCGTGCTGTGGCCGATCGCATCTGGGTTCCTCTCGTCTGGCCTCTTTGACGCGAATAGTCTCATGCGGCGTATCAATCCGGCCCAGACGATCTCAATTGTGAATCCCGTATACAATACCACATGCAGGCCAGTCCTGTCTGACCCGCATACGTACCCCTCAAGGCTGATATTTATTGCTACCCTGACGATGACCGACAACAATCCGTTATATACCGCCACCTACAGGCCAGTCCTGCTCTCATTTTTCTGTCATTATTTTTATTGAAGTGTTTTTTTCTCCTGCAAAATTAATCCAATCATTTTTAACTTTTTGTAAGGAGTTTTATTTCACCCCTCACTTATCATGTTTCTCAATGGACTACTAATTCAGAAACTGTGAATTGCATTGTGTAAAGATTCGGCCTGCCCCGTCTAAAACTCACATGTAAATTTGTTTTAAATAAATACATGAATAAATAAATTTTTTTATTTAATGGCAGTTTACAGGCATTGTCAAGGGAAGCGATTAAACATAAATCCGACCGACAGTGAAAAAAACTCCTGAGCTAAAGGGATAAAAATATAGTTGATGGTGGATTTTATGGTTTGGAGGGCTCAGGAGAAAAAACTGCTGGCGGTGGTAGAATATCGACCGTCAAGAAGGGGGAGGTTGCACGGTATCGGAGATTATCGGACGTCAAATTCCTTTCATGAAGTTGGGGATAGTCAACGTAGAGGCGTTGAGGAACAGCTGGTGAGACCGGCCATAGTGTTCAGAGACCACAAACGCCATCGCTACGGTACAGTCGATCAGAGTTTTCAGCACCCAAGATTTGTGGAAGCTTTTCTGAATGCAAAAATCGAGTAAAAGTTCTCTTAAATAAAGGATAATTTTGCAGAGTTTTCACACTCATGGGTAGTTTATTCCAAATAGCTGATTGCATTTACAGAAAAGAACCGACGATATTTAACAGTACGTGCCAGAGGCAGAAATAAAAAGACCTCACGGTGACTGTTACGTCGTGGGGGGATATGATGACTTAAAGAAGTGAGTGGGTTAAATGTGTGATTATATAAGAGTTTAAATAGCAAACATAGTCCCTTTTGTAATCTACGGAACCATAAAGGATCGAGGCCTGAAAGCCGGCAACGTTCTTGGTAAGACAAATGTCGGTGTTCCGGGGTTAACATTCTCTTGGTAAAAAAGCGTTGAACGGATTCTATTTTCTTCCGCTCAGCAGAACGCATGGGGCTAAATGAAAACGAACAGTATTCCAGGCCAGGTCTAACGTACATGTTGAAAAGGCGCATTCTAATGTCCCTAGTTTTAAAATTTCGGAGGATAAACCCGGTCGTTCTACGTGCTTTGGAGACTATCAAGGCACAATGCTCCGAGAGATTGAGATTCTTGGAGTATGAAACGTCCAAATCCTTTATAACCCCTGGCACCTTTATGGCGTGACCTTCAATACTTAGTTGAAATAAATCGGGTGCATCATTAACGAAAAGGCAAAATAAAAGCGCGCCGAGTACACTACCCTGGATGACTCCACTCCTCACACGTTTGGGCTTGGAGATGGTATTGGAAATCTTAACTCGTTATGTGCGTGTGCCCAAATAAGAGGATATAAAATTCAAAAGTTTGCCACCTATTCTGAAAGAGGAAATTTCAAGAGGAGAAGAGCATGCTCAACACGGTCAAAAGCCTTAGTGAAATCGAAATATACAGTGTAAAGATCAAAACCATGGTCCCTAGATTGGAGAACATAGTCAAAGAAAGAGAGTTGACAGGTGTCACAAGATCGAGCTTTGAGGAATCCATGCTGAGCAACACTCAGTAAGTTATTCGATGTTAAGTGACACATCATCTTCTCTTTGATCAATGTCTCTAAGATCTTTGAAACTCTGGGGAGGATGTTTATTGGCCGAAAGTCATCAAATGATGTAGATTTGCCGTGCTTAGGAATGGGCAGAATGTGTGATTCCTTCCACAAGGTAGGGTAAGTTTCAGTTTCAAGAGCGAGATTAAATATCTTGCATAAGAGGGATGGGAAAATAGTGTTTGCATCGGCTTTTAAAATGCTTACAGGGACACCATCAGTGCCTGGACTATAAGATTGACGAAAACGCCGAATCGCAACAGTCACATCCCACAGAGTGAAAGTTATAGTTTCTAGAACTGCCCCGGTCAATGACTGGATGGTCGGAAGCGGAGTGGTCGAGTCTTCAATAAACGTTTTGGACAGGAAATCATTGAAGCTATCCGCGGTTAACTGGGCATCAACTATGGGATTTCCGAGATCGTCTCGAAGGATGGGATACTGCGTCTTTCTCTGAGTTCGTATTTTTCTAGAGAAAAGTTTCGGGGCATTTAACGAATTGTTTTCGGTAAACTGGACCTCTTCGGCTAGCTGTTTTTCTTCAGACAATCTCGTAGCCCGCTCAAAAATATTAGAAATCAAGGGCAGAACAGAAACATCGTTCTGCAGATGGAAACGACGATAAAGTCTGCGCAATCTGCGACGAAAGGGTAAGGGTAGGAAAATCTCATCCCCGACATTTATAATTTTCTTAGGGGGGACAAAACGAGAAATAAGCGGATCCAATATTTCGTACAGTTTTTCAGTGCAAACATTTACATCCGAACTAAGGAAGAACTCAGTCCAGTCGTAGAAATTAAGGTGTGTTAATAATTCGGTTGAGCGAGTTGATCGGAAATCGCGGAAAAAGTTATACTTTTGGGACGACATTTCGTCAGCCTCGAATTCCAACGTTGAAACAACTATGTCGTGGTCTGAGCCCCCGAGTGGGCCTAGGGATGACACTGATGATGGCAAGCAGCCTCTACAGAAAATTAAGTCAAGTATACTTGAGCCTCGGGTGGGAAAATCGACAACCTGATTCCACATCCCAACATCTACAGCCTCAAGAAACTTATCGAACCTTCTGGGGCCTGAAGGCGGAGACCAGCGGACTTCAGGGAGATTAAAGTCACCCGCAACCAATTGATACTTAAAGCTTAAGTCGGCCGCATCATGAAATGCCTGTGAGAGTAAACGATCAAAATTGTCGTTGGCGTTGGGAGGGCGATAGGCGCAGCCAACGAGTAAGGAGAACCTATTTTTAGGGCAATTTGGAGCCAGCAGCTGCCTTCTACTGCGGAAAAGCGCGGGAGGTCCAACGGCAAAAATGTAAGTGTTTGCATAACGTAGACGCAGCTGCCCCCACCACGGCTATCTTGGCGATCATTTCGGATGCAATTGTAGCCTAGAAGAGAGAGTTCAGAGTCAGCTACTGAGGCTGATGCCCACGTCTCAGTTACTAAAACAATATCAGGACAATGGACGAACACCTGAGTCTGAAGCAAAGGCATCTTATTATTAACTTGCTTTGATGGGACCCCGACGGGTCTTTAATAAAAAATTATCTTATCTTGTCTTTTTGGCATGAGCCATTCACGGGACCACTCGTCCAAGCGACGAGGATTATCTTAGAAGTCCGATTTCTCGGGAGCAGTGTGAGTGGAGTACCAGATTTTTATATCATTTGCAAAAATGACATATTCACTGTCCTATGCCTGTACAACATCATTAACAAACAAGAGAAAAAGAGTCGTTCCCAGCAATGAATCTTCTGTGCCTCCACCCCCTATGACTGTGTGCCTCGATTGCTGTTGCTATACACAGCTAAGGAATTTTGATCCGTTTGGAAGTTTGCCTCTAGTATCCATTACTCCCAACATGTATATCAGACGTTGGTCCGAATGCTATCGAAGGAATCCCCAAAATTATTGAGGCGGCATGAACAATCTGCTTTTCGTCGAAAGCTCTTGTACGGACTTGCATCGTGCAAGGCATTTTCGCTACAGGCCGTCGTTCTTTACGGAAGCTCTGTTGTTTGTCTGGTATGATAGTACGGGTCTCCGAATGATTCATCGGTGTCTACATGCAGGTCTTCTCCATAAATTTTCTGCAGACTGATTTCGGGCGGCCTTTGTTCAAATTGAATGACAGAAGCCACCTGCGAGACCACTCGTCTGATCGACAAAGATTTTTGGAAAGTTAGTCTCATCGGCGGCATCGTATATGACTTTCCATATTTCAATATCATCTGCGAACATGACACACAGTCCAAAACCTCTACACAATCATTAAAAAAAACAAGATAAGGGGGTCGCTCTGAGCATCGAGTCTTGGAGACCGCACAGTCTGCGACTGTGAGCCTTGATTGCCGTTGGTTCAAGCAGAAAATTTGGGAGCGGCCGACGAGGAAATTATCGGTCCATTTTAGAAGTTCGCCACCGATACCGATCACTGTCAACTTGTAAAGGGGACGCTGGTGCGGACCACTATCGAGTGCCATACTGTAAACGATGTAGGCTACAAGCACCATGCGTTTGGCATCCAGTGCTCTTGTCCAGCTTTACATTGTTTATAGCAAGCTCGTTACACACTAGTTTTTCCAACGAAAACCTAGTGTTCATAGCACAACATGTTTTGGGTTTCCAAAGAAATCATCAACACCTTTTTGATGATCTCTGAATACTGAATGCAGAATACCATCATTACCGACACTCCCACCTCCAGCGATGTGGATTCGGTTCATAACTGTCCTCATTTTGACCGCACATCTACTTCGCACATTGGTCTGGTCAGTCATTCTCAAACTCACCGCACGGAAACTGTTAAAGGAGTGCCTGGAACACCCACATACACTCACCACACGCGCCTCAACTGCCCTTATTGCATCCGTACATTTACGCACCGCATGAGCTTATTAGGTTACATTCGAATTAACGAAAACCTGCGGTAGACAATTTGCCGAACACATTATACACCTCCAGCAACACCGTATCACACAACAACACAATCACCACATTCACTCGATTGCCGCGCCTCACGCAAGTGGGAAGTGTAAGTCTGGACTCCTTCTAACTGCAACTCCTTTCCTGCATGTATGATCCGATTCTGAGACCATCACGGTGTGCCAAGCTCCGTGGCTTGGCGCCTCAACTCAGTCCACTCTGTCAGCCCTGCTGTGTGTGTTTGCGTGTAGTGACGAACTGGCGGGCTGAGAGCCATACTGTTACGGCTCCCTCTAAAGTGATATAACACTCTCCTGCATGTTTGCAGTGTGTGTGCTTTGCGGATTCTGCCTCTCAGTTGACGACTGTTTGACTATCCAGCCTTGAAAAGCGACGTTTCAGGCTCGTGCAGGGTCACGTGTTACCCTTCTGAGCCTAGAGGTCTGTAAGCGCCTGATATTTTAGGTTTAGTATACCATGGTCATCCCAACATGGTATGTACTGGCAGATGTCTGGCACCCAATTCCCCGACGGTAGATGCGCTTGCGTTCCCACTGGGAATACAGGTCGTGTGCATGGCTGCCCAGTCATTCACGTCTTTTCTATTGTTGTGTTTGTTGCTGTTGATGTTGTTGTCGTTGTTGTTGATGGTGGTGGCGGTGGTGCTGGTGGTGGTGGTGGCGGTGGTGGTGAAAATTCTGGGCAAGTTTTTGTTGTAAACCAAGGGATGCGGAGAGGAGCGTTAGGGTGCCGGTTCAGTCGCACCATCCACCCGCGCCCTCCCCGCCTCTGGTCTTCTTGACTCTGTCTTAACATCCAGCCTAGGTGAAGGAGCGGTAGAGTGCGGTAGCTGCAGCGCAAGTCTATTATCGTTATAAAAGAGATCGCGTGCAAGTCACCTTACGTACTTTATTTTGCCGTGGAATACACGGTAGACATTGTGGGGTGCGACGTTAGAACTATCATTATCTTCGAGCTGGCTATAGCAACGTTGCCGCTGCCGTCACTAACACTGACCGGTTTCAAAGCCGTGACGTGTAAATACCGGCGTCCTCAAATGCTACGCTGAAATGCTTATAAAGATAACGACTGGACAAATAGGTACATTTCTAAGCTACTGGCTGTAGTTATTAGGATAAAAAGGTTAAAAGCAACCATCCGTTCAAAATACTGTAATGTTATGTATGTATTTGAGGGTAACGAGTCGAGCCCTCAATTATAAGTTCTTTCCTCACCGAAAAACCTCTCGCTACGGCGAAAGAAGTTGACTAACGTAAAAAATATCATGTACGAGGATGGATATTTTAATGGCTGATTTGCCTTCCCAGGGACTAAGGCAACTGAAAAAGTTTTCGGTTCATTTGATAAGGATAAAAGGGAAGGCCTATGGAAACTCTATCGACTGTTTGCCAGTCCTTTGGATACGGCTGTATATAAACAAGGAAAATCGCCGTCAATGAAATACTACTTGCACGATTTAAGGAACATTGTTTACAAAGACAAACATTCTGGGGTTCACGGCAATTTTGGCTCAGGTTCAGTCTGTCAAAAGGAAAACAAAGGGCGCAAATAATCATCCAAGCGTTCCTTTAAGAGCTACAGAGACGTGGCCTCCACAACTGACTGAAGGCGATCATCTCATTTCAGAACGAGAGCTCAGCCTGGGCATTCTAATGCGTAGCTCCGTCGAGTGTCCACGAAGACTGAGTGAAAGGCGCCAATGAAAGCTCAGCCCGTGCTCATAGTCATGTATTATCTAGTAAACCTCGATAAGGTCATCTCTTTGTTGCTTGCAATAGTAAAAGGGGACAAATTAAAGTACTCCGGTCTTTATATGTAAAATTGGCTTTTTAAATCCCTTGTCAGATTTGATGCACTGCGTTGTAGTTTTTCTTGGCATGTTTGGTCCTTCGTTAGTCAAGGCCAGCATGATTGTATAATATATAACTGATGAGACTGAACAACGGTGACATAAACTCTCCCAAAATGTTTTGGCCAAAGGTTAGGGATGTTTTTTGGTCGCATGTAGTACTCCCATTGCATTTTTACAGCATTGGCGAACTGCAATGCTGGTCGCATATTACTCCGCATCCAAACATCGAGATCCTTCTGCGAAGATCCTGCGGGAAGGGCAGTGTCTTCCAGGTGAAATGCTCTCATGCTGTCATTAAAATGAGAGTTGGCTGGGCACAGATGAATGACGGCAGACTTCTGCACATTGAAATCCAGAATCCATTCCTCGAACCACGTTTGCGGTCGGTGGAGATTGGTTATAAAGGCCTTCCGACCATTCGGGTCCCAAACGCCTTGCCCAGCTGACCAAACTTTCATTTCATTTGCCTACTGATAACAGTTTTTCTCCCAGGCCTTTTGGGGACCCTATCCAGTGAAAGTTAAAATTGAGTCAATTGGTAAAATAATACAATGCAAACAGTAATTGCCTGCGTGAGAAATATCCGTAATGGAATATTTCAGTCGTTCGCGTTCTACTTAAACTCTTTGGTTAAGCAAGAGTATAACCATTCGTTTGTCAGCTTTGTGTTGCATTTTGGTCACAAGCAATATCGTTGGATTTTCGGCTACACCTATTTTTAAGATGACGAAAACTGTCGCACTTCGATTGCTTTCTGCCTACCAACGATCCAGGATTTTGGCCCTTTCCACGGAGCACCGCAACGCCTAGATTGGATCCAGTGCTTTCGATTGTTCTCTTAAAGACGTCTTATAACCCAATAATCTTCTAGTATGAGCATGAATAAATCGAGCCTGTGTGCCTTCAACACTGATAAATGAGACTACGCATAAATAGGGACGAGAAAGATTTGCTGTGCGGGGAACTTCCAATAATATTAACCCCTGCTTATGACTCATGTGTGATGCTGTAGATTTCTTTTATAACAGAAACTGTGGAACTGTATAACAGGATTGGACGCAGTAGTTTGAAATTGCTGCCCCCTAGCCCGCTTTGGAAGAAAACGTTTGCACTGGAGGGCCGTTTTGAAAAAAATGGTGAAAAGGAAAAGTCTGGAGGTGATTTCAGAACCAAACAAAAAGCCTAAAGATCCATCAATTGCTGATGAAGCGTGGCGAAAGATGCGAGACGCCATCGAGACTGCGTTTTTGCTGAAGTGTCCTGGTGACTTTTTCACTTTCTATGAATTTTGTTGTAAGATATCTCCAGACGAGCCGCTCAGTAGGTCTTTCCTAATAAACAACAGATTTTCAGAGGCCTTACGTGAGGAGCTGGACATTGAACTAGTTGGGCCCTTCGAACTCCTTAGTAGAGACTGGATTCCCGACGCGTCTGAGAATTTTTCTTGTTGTTATCGCTACTTCCACGACCCACCTGAATTTGTTACAGTGTTTGCTTCTCCCTCTGGGTTTTATCATGTTGGATACTTTCGGTATGATTAAGTTGTGAAGTCGAGGTTCCATAGGGATGATGCGAATGAGTTACCATCCTTTATGGCGTCGTCGGATTCCTCTGTTGATGGACGTTTTGAAATTCTAGGTTGTGATATATTCTCTGTGGTTGCGTATGCCATGCACTTTTTATTATTGAAAGTTTAGGAAACTTCTGAACCGCAGGAAAGGGGCCAAACGGGCGCGTATACTCACAGAAATGCAAAAGTTTGCTGTTGAGCGTTCATTCCGGATAGACTTGAAGTCGACCGGTTTGTTATTTTTTTGATGATATTTTTTAGTAAAACGTGACACTGTCTGCCCGACTTTAAATAGTGTTGGATTACGCATAAATTTGCATAATGGTATCGGTTATCGACCGGTTCCCCTTTCCAACAGTAAGTTTGCCTCTCAGTATTCCATGCCTATGCTGAATCCGATTAACTTGATACACTAAAATGAACACACCGTTGGATTCCTATTCTTGGTCTTTCCAAAGTGAGCGAAAACCAGTGCTTTTTAGGTGTTAAGCTTGGTTATTCTATGCCTAATGCTCCCTCATTCATCTTATGAGTATCCAGCATGTTTGCAAGGAGGAAAATAAACATAAACATAAAATGAGTTTCCTGAATAGTCGTTTTGGCAGTCAAACATATTCAGAGGAGGAAAAGCATCTGCTTTTCAGTTCCAGTTAAATTTAAAACTGACTGCATTAAACGAAGAACACCAACCAGGGCAACCCGGTAAGCACCCATCGAATGAAGTGCAGAAGGCAAAATAGGAATACTTTGAAGTCTGCGACACAACGTGATTTTTCTCATTCTATTTAGAGCCCGCGGTATCCCGCCTGCCTACTTATGCAACTACATGAACTGTGTGTTTTCACTGTTTTATACCCCTACGCCTAGGTCATGCTAAATTTTCCGGAGAAAGACACCTTCATACAGACCCGCATTTATATGTTTGGATTCATACTTACCCCTTTTAGTCCTTGATGATTTTTATTGTATTCAATTTTATTCTAGGTGAACTAGTCAATCTTTTACAGAAAATTGTCCAGTCCACTGATGCGAAGACCAAACTGCCGCATCAGGCAAAACTGGACGAATTGGTCACTCTTGTACAGTTTGCCAATGATGAGGGCGATTTTGGCGAGGGTCTTGAACTAGGACTTGACCTTCTTGCTTTTCATCCAAAGGGTGAGTTGCAGCTCTCATGCTTTCTTCCTGGAATACATGAAGTAAAACGATTTATCTTAAAAGGGAGAACAGTTAGCCATGTGTCAAAGGATCCGAAGGCCGCACGTATTTTTAAGTGCCTTAGGGCCTTCACTTGGGTCGGTTTCTAGACAGCCCGATTAAACAACAATCTGGGTTCGCTGTCCATTCGTCGAAATTGGTGCTCGAAACGACTGGCGGACGGCGGCTAGCAAACCGTTGCCCTTGTCGGCATTTTTGAGCATTATCGTATGTTATGCGACTGTCCCCGTGGCCATAGGCTTAAAAACACCGAAGCACCCTCCCGCGCCTCCTAATTTTGGTTTATTTTGATCAGCCGCCCACCTTAAGTTCGACGTTGACCGCGTACTGCACAGACATCAGAGCTTGTTTTCGCCTTAGAGTGTTGTGCGTTCTAGCTATTTACACGAGTTTGTCTCACTTCTGTAGTTGATTTCTCTTCTGTTTTTGCATTTGCCGGGTCTAATCGATACTGTTATTTATCTGAGGTCGTTATCGTCCGAGGCTAATGGAGGTAAGAATTTAAGAAAATAATAGCTAACAGTGCTTATATGAGCTCAGCTTCTACGACGGGCTTTTAAACAGTCTGTAGACCCACTGCCGTTGTTCTCGCCGTCACAGAAGCTCACCGCTGCATTTTCTCTTCTTTTTCACCCAATTACAGGCGAAAATTTGCAGTCAGCAAGCTGCTTCAACAACACTATTTCCTTACTCCTGTCGACGGGCTACCAACTGGCAGGTCGTCCACAGTTTGCCGAAGTCATTAATCAGCACATGAAGAACCGATGCATCCAACCCACTTCTCTGAAAACCAACAGCTAGCCTTTCCAAGATGGCCGCTCATATTTTCCTGTTTATACCTTATCAGTATAATGAAAAGATTTATCGTCCACTATTGCTTTCTGAATAATTATTTATCTCGAATATACCGAAGGGCTCTAGGTCGTAAGTCCTATGCGTATGTTGTACTAGTCTGAGTTGATTTGACGGACCCTCACTTTCCCCGAGCAGATGCGAAGATGCGAGTTCCGGGTAGGCCCCATTTATCAGGACCGTTATATTCTTAGTCACAGTTTTCAGAGCATTGCAACAGTACATCAGAGATGAGGAGAGAGCAGTCACAAATATGTCGTTTTCTAGACATCTTCCCCCCGTCGGTCGCGTGTCTCACTGACTGGGAACTGGTCTGCAGCGTCTGGCCATTAGAGCGTAGAACATAATGAACCGGCCAGTCCAGTTGTTATTAGAGGTCCAGACCGTTCTTGTTTTACCTTACAACTAATCCACTGTACTATCCGAATGTTTGAGAAGTCAAATTCATAGTTCGTCTACTGGGTGTAGGCAGTGACTTGAGTCAGTGACCCCTGCCATTCACATCGTCGGAGTACGAGCCCTCACGCCCTGTGTACCTGCTAGGGCCAGTTGATCCTGGATGCTTGCGGCTTTGTGCCAGTGAGTGATACCCATGGCTCTGGTGTGTCGTTTCACCCTCAGTAGATAGTGATATAAGCTCAGAAATCCCGTTAAAAGTTTCCTTGTCTTCTGTGGTCGGGCACGGAGGCACCCATAGGTGGACGTTCTACTTAAGTTGGTTTCACAGCCACCGAAGGCTGCATTGTGTTCTGTCTTCTTCGAAAAGACTACTAGCACAGCTTCGCTTGTGCGGTCCCCCTGCTACGCTGCTATGACTCCGCTTGATTTTGGCTGTGCGTTGTCGTTCGGCAGGGAATTAAGGCTATTTGGAAATTGCTCAGTCGGCGCTCCGGTGTTAGGATTCATCCGACAGCAGATTGTCCCATCGGGGCTGAGCAAGGACGAAGATTCGGTTAGGTGTTCGCCTCTCCGTGGCCCTCCGTGGGGGGGCCGGTACTGTGTGCAGTTAGGGACCAGGTCATGCGCGGCACACACAGGCGGGCTGTTTGAGTTTGTCAACCACTACGCCCACGTCCACCGCCCAGATTTCTCTTGCCACCGGGACTCGTTGGATGTGGAAAGGGTGAGTGAGGCAGACTCGGTGAAAGTCAACTTCACCATAAGGTCATGCTGCTCCGACCTGGTTGGGCAGTGGTGTCCTGTCTCTTGCGACGGCCGAACTATTAAACTTCCTCCCCGTAGCGAACAATTATCCCCAAACCAGGAGATAAATTACAAAAACCACACCTTAGAGGGGGAGGGGGAGGAAGATAGTAAGGGTGGAACTCACTTCGGAACGCTCCATCTACACCATCGTCACGGCTCAATCCGATGAAAACGACGACGAAATTCAGCATCAGCTCACCGAAAAGTGGGACTTTCACTTAGCCTACGAGTGTAATAGGATTTCCGTTGGAGGACTCTCTTTGTCTAAGTGTAATCGAAGACTGCAGCATCTATTCCGAGAAGCCTACAGAACCGATTGACAGGGGAAGTTCAAGGATACGCTGATCGGGTGGTGAAGGATTTCAGTGCTACTATTGCGGGATTCCTACCCTAATATGTACTGATAAAAAAAATCAGGATTAAATTTAAAACATGTTGGGAAAAGTAAATCCGAATTAAATAGTGACAATTAGGCAAAAATATTTCCCTAATATCGCGTAGGATTGCTGTGTGGTAGGCTTTATCTCCTTTCAAAAAAAAGCTAGAAGTGTTAATCCAAGTGCCCCTGAAGTTAATGCTACGGAACTCCACGATGTTCGAAATTTCAATCTTTCTGTCTAAGTAAGTCCTCTCAAATTGCTGGATGTGCGCACTCGTATTCCGATCAAGGTAATTTTTCTGGTGATTGGCAGTTTTGTGATCGTACCCAGTTTGATTAAGCCATTTATATGCTGGCCATATGTCAGAATGTATTGTTGAACCTACTTCTACTTCGCGTTCACTGATAGGGATCACTGTCCCTGCATCTCGTTTGTGTATGTAGAAGTAGCTAACCTGGCACAATCCAAAGACCCGTGGGCCATCAATTCGGGAGCCGTAGTTCCGGCAATTCTGTACTGGATCGTCATCGCTTTCTTCGACAGGTGCATCTACACCTAAAAGATGGCCACGACTATACTTACGGCACCCTGCCAATCTGGCCTCGTCGATTTGTATTTGGTTTTCCGATGTTCCATTCACCTTTCCTCTGCTAGCGACAGATGCCATTCACAGTAATTGGGGATCTACCAGTAAGTTTTGACACGCTCTCCAGCGGCATTCTGTTGCTCCAGAGATAAACTAGCTTTAAAATTTCACAGACCTCCGTTCAAATCACAATAATTGAAAGGTCCTTCCCCCTTTCCAACGGACTTTCAATCCTTCTGCACCTCCATACCGGCACATTCTGTCCACGGACCTTCTTGTTTGTGATCATCACCGACCCATTGAAGTTGCGGTAAGACCCCTCCTCCACTATCTCGTGAAGCCGCTTCTTCGCCGTGCATAAATGTATGCTGAAGTAAGGACAGAAAATGAAATTAGGATCCGCGCATCGAAATTTCTTTGCTGCAACCGACGGACCCCTTGTCCCTCCTCATCTCCAATGGAACAAACTTCTGTGTGATGGGTCCTGACACTGGAGCGATAACTGAACAATCTTCGAATACTCATACTCATCCACGTCCAGTCTGCAGTGGCACAATTAGTAAACGTTCACAAGCTGAAGTCAACGATGACTGTCACGGCGGCCTAAGTCATAGACCCCAGCTACTACGACTCTTAAGCCCGGTTTCGAATCGGATGAGGAGAAGTTGGATGCCGGTAGAGAGAGAGAGAGTATTGCATTCTGGACAGAACAAACGGAGAATAGGTTGGTGCGAGTTGGCATTCAGAGGAAGACAAACGCCCGACATCGACAGAGTAGGCCTCCGACTGCCACCGGGGACAGGAATCAGAGCGCCTTCGGCGAGGACATGTCTGAGTTGACCTAAAAGCTGATTGGTCGGTTTAGATAGTTGCGAGTGGTCGGCAACGAGACTGCCAATGGTACGCGCATGAAGCTCCGTTTTGCGGCAGGCGTCCCCTTGAGGGTCACAGCATGATCGTTACCTCCCCTAACCAACCTAGACGGATCAGCTTTTGTCGAAGGGCGCAGCTACACGGTTGGACACAACCGCTGAAAACTGACTCTCAGAGCATGTGGAATCAAAAAGAAATCCCGCAGGATCTCAGGAATTCCGCTAAATTCTGCAAGCGGAACTGTCTCTATTCAACGTTACTCAAAAAAGTTTCGCATGCATACTACTTACTCGAGTGACCTTGTATCTGACACAAGAGCTCTTGTCGGAGACGCAGAGTGAATATCTGCTACTTGTCAAATGCGAGACAAGTGCTATGAGACATAAGGATTAGTCTCTGCATCTCGCTTGTCGGTCCAACAAAGAAATTCGGCACAGTAAATTGAAACAGACTCTGAAGGCTAGCAAGTACATTCAGATATTCGGAAAAGTCCGGACTCATGGTGAATTAGCCCCTCAGCGGTGTGGCAACGAGCCCTGTGGGCAAAAGATCAATTTCGGATGCCTATGCGGGTTGAAGGAGGGTTGTTTATTCGTTCTAACCCTCCTTGGCCTCATGTTCTCACCAGTGAGTCACGATCGGGCATCGGACCGATGGGAAATTCATAGAAAGTGCATCCCTATGATAGTCTTCAAGGGCGAAATCCACGACGTCCTATCTGCCGTTGATTGCGCATTCAATGCCATCACAAGACCATGATATGCGGCAGAGTTTGCATTCCTCCGTCACGAACAAGAAAGTCTACAGGCCACAACGACACCTGCTGCTCTGGGAAACATCTCTTATTTGAAATTCATAATCCCGTGGAACATCGCATTGCGTAACGAAGTCGCAACCAGAATCTCAAACGGCAGTCGTGTTTCTGACAGGTTAAAACACTTATCATGGAACCTCCACTGTATCCTTCTCATTGCCGATATGGAGGTTCACAAGACTGTGGTGTTAAATATGCTACTCTAGGACGTATTAACCTAGGCCGTCCGCCAGGTTCGATAGAGAAATCTAAACCATCTCCACGTCAAGGGTCTTCGTAGAAGCAGGAACGTATCCAAGACGCTCAGATGCCAAACTCCACTAACACTCCCAGCACATTTGCAAATCCAACAAACGTGATGAAATTGCATCAATTAACGGCGCGAATATCGACCATCAAACAATCATCACACCAAGCGCACCGATCCCTGGTGAAGGGGGGGAACCAAAGTGTCATGACAACCGCACCCTATAAATACTGCAGCCCCTTGTGCATGAACCACTCGTACCTGCTTTTGTCCCTGATGATGGGTTCGAGCAGGAATACTAAACGTCAGGCTAATAAAGCGCCTGTCGCAGCGATCGTGTCTCCTTCTTCACAAAGCCAACTTCGTCAGAGTGGCCGCGTTGAGCGGTTGCGGAATGCGCACACTCCAGGATGCCTGTTCACTAAGACCTGTCTGCAGGCGCGCGTTGACAAAGAAAACGAAAACAGTTGCAGGAGGACGGCCTGAAGCCTTTAATCAAATGTCTCGGGGTGAATAAGGACTTTCGGGAAAATCTCACAACAAATCGGCCGTCATGGCGAATTGTCGTAAAAGAGTAATTACGACCCTTGTAACCAATCATTTAGTGAGGGCTAAGCCAAGAAAACAAGGTCAGAATGCCGAAAAACGGAGTTGTCATTGCCTAGCCCTTTTCTTGACTTCCCCCCCCCCCCTTATCAGCACACATTCGAAGTTTGTGTCATCCTTGTGGGGGCCCATGCGCTTCCACCATAACGACAACACCGCACCGAAGAACTTTGCTCGCACCACCGCAACTCAAGGAGTTACGCTGTCTGAATCCTAAGAACTCGCAACAGTGTACAGACCACAAATGCTCCTCTGTTCTGCTCTGCTTGTACGGCTGTGACAATCCGTGCCCGCAGATGCAGTCATCAGCTGTTATTTACTATGCAGCCAAAACCAAAGGAGGGGACAATGAATGGCGGGCATTGGAGTCTGCGACCCACAAAACGGCCAAAAGAATTGTCAGATCCATCTTCCAAGATCGCAATGACTGAATCCTCACAGAGGCTCGAGGGCTCTCTGTCCCGACGGCTCGATCTAGTCGTCTCAATGACGACCATTCCCGTCAAAGCCGAAAGATGACGGTTAAGTCGATTACTGAAATCCGTAGACGTTTCTAGATCGAGGCAGTGATTCCCACCGTGTAACCCATGAGTGGTGTTGGGGTATTCAGTTAGGGGGCACTCGTGAAGGGATGGTGGGCGACTGTTCCTCACAGTCTTTACCTAACACCCCACTCTCAAATATGGCTCTCTAAAACTAGGCGCTGCCTATCGGCCACACCTCAATAACCGCATCAACTGGCGGACTAAACTGGATGAGGGTGCCTGATGTGAAGAGACGAGTCACAGTAATTGGAGTAGCAATTAACCACACGAATGTCGGTCATCAAACAGCCATTACACCTTAAAGAAGGAGGCACGATCGCTGGGGCAAGAACTATATTAGCCTGACGTTTCGGATTCCTTCCCAAACCCGTCATCAGAGGCAAAAGCAGCTGCGACCCGTATCAGCCGTCACATCTCCTGATGAAGGGGGGGGGGCGTGAATATTCATAGGTATGCGGTAGCGGGGCGACTGTATTCTATAAATACTGCAGGCCTTTGTGCGTGAATCATCCGTATCTGCTTTTGCCTCTGACGATGGGTTCGAGTAGGAATTCGAAACGTCAGACTAGTAAAGCTCTCGTCCCAGCGATCGGGTCTCCTTCTTCAAGGTGTCTGGTGGTTTATATGTTCCTGCACCGGATAATTCTGCTCCCGCCACCATCCTCCACACCTCCCCCTCATTCCCCTCTCCCCTTTAATTTTACACTGAGTGGGCGAAACGTATTGACATAGAGAGCCCAAGCTAACTCGAGTTGTCCTTCCACTGTATCAAGCCGTGGCTTGCAGTGGGTTTCGGGAACCGTCTGGGATAATTCAGCAGCCATATTAAAGGACAGAGCTGCTTAGTCCCCTGCGAAGGAAGGAGCTAGGGAAGGTGCCGTAGGTAAATGTGGAGAAATCATGTCTTCTACACGCAGACCGCGGTTCACAGATTGCAACTCGTGGTCGAAACACAAAACGAAGCAGCAAAAACCCACGTGCCCATCCTCCCCACTTCGCCCCGTAGACTGACAGGGTGTGTCCGCTCACTCTAGCAGTCTGGAATGTTCGCTCGCTTTAAGCCAACCCCAGGAGCGACCGGCCGGAACGGAGGACGGCGCCAATGACTTAGGAACTGGCGTGCTACAGGTGGACATAGCTGCACTCAACGAGACACGATTCCCAAATAACGCCAACTGGAGGAGATGGGTGCAGCCTACACATTCTTCTGGAGAAGCTTCTCAAAGACTTGGTGTTGATACCGCCTCCGCCAACCAGAACGGCCGTCCTGTCTGCCTCAGGGCATCAACGACCGACAGACGAGGCTGCGCCCTCCTCTTTGGGAAACCGAATTCGCCACCATCGTCAGGGTCTACGGTCCCCACCCAATGACTTGCTCCGACGAGACAAAAACAAATTCCTCGAGGACTTGCACAGTCCTGTGGCGACTGTGCCGAAGGCTGACAAAAGTGGCTGCCCTTGGTGACTTTATTGCCCGAGTCGGGACAGAGCACATTGCCCCCGAGGGAGTGCTGGATCTCCATGGTCTAGGCGGCCGCAACGACAACGGCCTCCTTCTGCGAACCTGCGCTGAACGCCACTACTCGGCCACATGCGCATCCATGAGAGCGGAACTGACAGCAGTCCAGACACACCCGCCATACCCAGCCCCACCCTCGCGCCATTGCCCTGTGCGCCCATCATCATCATCATCATCATCATCATCATCATCATCATCATCATCATCATCATCATCATCATCATCATCATCATCATCATCATCATCATCATCATCATCATCATCATCATCATCATCATCATCATCATCATCATCATCATCATCATCATCATCATCACCTGCGTAGCCGGCACTGACACCGCCGACTTCTCATGCCCACACTGTCCACGCACATTCACCTCTCGCATCAGCCTGGTCGGTCACTTGCGAATCCATCGCAGAGAGACTGGCAAAGCAGTGCCTGGTGCACCAACCTATACCCACCACGCTCGACTCAACTGCCCACACTGCCCTCGCACCTTCAGGCATCGCATGGGCCTATTCGGTCACATGCATATCCACGACGACCCGCGGTAGACAACCACCGGCTTCACCACACCATCACACTCTCCCTCCCTCACCACACATCGAAACTCATCTACCGCAATCATCCAACTGCCACCTCCCACGCAAGTGGGAGGTGTGCATCTCGACTCGGCCCCCATGCGGCTTCGGCTGCACGGGCGACTAGAGTCTGAGACACTCCCGACACGTCAAGCGTCGTGGATAGGAAGGCTACTGATTGACGCCCCCCCTCGGTCCACGCAGTCCATCCCGTTGTGTGTGTGTTGTGTGGAGTGGCGGATTGGTAGGCTAGGAGACGGGCTGAAACAGCACCTCCCACGGCCCTATCACGCAAATGAGTGTTCCGCCGTTCAACCCCCGCTGCGCGGCATCGGATGGACCTATTCGGTCACATGCACATCCACGACGACCTGCGGTAGACAACCGTCGGCTACACCACACATTCGCGCACTCCCTACCTTC
>CACRXP010000010.1:2294438-2305434 GCA_902702965.1 Spirometra erinaceieuropaei
TTCTATCACGGTAGACTTCTTCTCGCGCACGCCGCCGTCTTTGTGTCCACCCTGCTTGGGGCACACGGTGGAACGTCGTCGAAAACGACGATCTAACTGTCGCGATTGTCTAACACTTCCAAAACCTACTCCTCGCACTGAGAGACTTGATTCACGCTCACTATTGGAAACCCTGGTCAATTTAACGTTCATATAAACGCTACTGAAATAATGCTATTAATATGTTATTTTGAGTTGATTCAATTCTACGGACAGCACAATGCAAAATTGAGGATCACAATTCGGCTATCATAACTAGGCCGTTTACCTCGAAGCAAAATGAAGCAAAAAGTACGGAGCTTCTCTGCGTGATCGATTTGTACACAGCGCAGGCTATGTTTAAAAGAAAGTTGGCGCGGTATACGTATAACTGCACCCGATTTGACTCTGAATGAAACTCTTTAATTTGGTCTAAAATTCTGTTGCCCTATGAGTTGAAATGTGAAGAATTGTATAATTATTTACCATACTGACAACAGAGGTAGAAGCTTAAAGCCCAGACATGCATGTTTCGCCAATCTTGTGTCGCTGCCTGACTTAGTTGTGAGGAGTTCGACTCACCAGTGGGTCTCTCAGCCTTCCCCGTGTGTCTTCTGGTATATGAATTCCAGTTTCACGCTGCCTTCAGTATGGTAAATAATTACACAATTCTATACTCCTGGCTGCCCGTTGGCGGTTTGTGAATATAACGCGGTTATTCCGCAGTCGCTGATGGATTTTAGCTCAAATATTCATATCAAATTTCGGACTGTGCCTGAAAAGTTAGTTTCCGAAGGATTTATTCCAAGTTCGAGCATCAATTTCCTCGGAAATTAAACAAGACTGAACTGTAATGAGAAAGAAATCTAGTTTTGAAATCCTTCCACCCACGATTAACACCTACCTCGACGAACGTGGACGGAGTTGAATGTTTTAAGTCGACACTCGTGGGCCGTGGCCTGCAGCACTGAAAAGAAACTATTCTGATGGTATAGCCCGGCAATGGACTGAGAACTGTCTTTATAAACAGGTTTGATTACGTTTCAAGGGTTGAAATCATTCTAAAGAACGCGAACGCTTTCAAAAAGAAGCCGGAAACAAACTCAACAATCAACATGGGAGCAAAAGTTGCAGTATATCCTCGCAGGTTTAAAGACAGCAGTAGCCTTGGTAAACCGGAATTAGAAAAGTTTATAATTGTGAGGATTTTTAATACCGTGAAATGGCCCTTCATAAAACGCCATGTCTCTGCATTTACTAATGCGGCTTGTAAAGTCAACAATATGGCTTAAATCCACTGCTAAATTTTACGTACTCCATGTGGTCTCCTCCTAATACCGTAGATAAACGTATGGTTTTCCGTAAGCGGAAAATATACGGCTTGTAGTTTGGAAACCCTGAATGCAAGTGTAACGGCAGGTGGGGTTCAAAATTATTCGGGAATTAAAAAAATTTTTCTGGCAACCAAATTATACCCTTCCTTTGAGTATCAAATTGGAAGATGTAATTTTCTACCGAATGAGAAAAGAATGAATATTTTTATGCATGTTTTCCATGAAATATAATCGAATCTTTAAGGGTATCGAAAATCAATGAGAAAAGCGCATGCTACTTAAGCAGTCACCTTTTTGCAGAGAAGTCTTTGTATGCAGCCGGAAAGAAGTTCCTACGAAAGCCGAAATCCTGAGCTAAATGAATTATTATAGAATTACGCTGCATGATGATTAGTTTTACAACCCTACTTATTTAATCTTTTCGAAACGGAAACGCATTTCGGAATCCCAGTTGACATTTCATGAGTTAGCCCACCTACTGTACACCAGCGGACGTAGAAGTGGCAGAGTAGCACAGGTGGCCCGTATATTGGAATTAAAATGGCCAATAACCCATTTAGCCGGGAGCTCAATTCTAACGTGCGCCATCACGCGTCACTGCTGTGACGGATTGCTCGCCCGGAAGCGACAGCCAAGGTGGAGTCGGGGCAGCGGGCTCTAAGCAGAACGGGGAATGCTCATCAATCAGGATGGATCGGTAGAGGTCGCTCATTCATAGACGGCACCGATGCATGCATGATTCGAGGACGAAATCTAGGTAAGCCTGCGTAACGCACCCTGGAGTTGAGTGGGCCGTTTAACTGAAGTGCCGAACTTAGGCGCGGACCCAGGATAGGTCTGGTGTGATCGAGTGTCAGTGATGATACCAGCGCCCCTTCCATTCAATCGCTGACACCCAACCCGTCCCCCTCCAAATACCCTCTTCGCAGGTCGTCTCGCCGTCCCTCCCCCACTCAGTGTCAGCACTCCCATCTCCCGCCCCTGAGGCTGCCTCCTGCGCTGCACTCCCCACCGGTGGTCTAAGAGACACGACAGAAAGTCCCCCCCCGACTCCAGATGGGACTATTGTACGTACGACACACCTCATCTTCTTATACTGTATGCGCATTTATACGGTTCTTGCCATTAGAATAGTTTTCATACAGTTCTACTGCTTCTTTTTATGACCTCTGCCTATGCGTGTCCTGTGTAGTGCTTGCCAACTCTGTTCAGTATTCACACGGACCGCGCGTGCTTACATATCCCTGTGGATGCCGACCTCAACGTCGTCGGCCGCCACAGCGGGTTACAACATGACAGCGTAAGGCACAACGGAACGAGGGAGTTCCGTAATAACGGTCGGTGAGCGCCCCCTAAAATTGCATATTCCCGATCGAAACCGACAGGGCAACAGGCTCGTGGCCCAGTGGTTAGTGGCGTGGACTTCTAACTAACAGGTCGCGAGTTCGAGCCTCGGGTGTTCCACACTTCGGAGTTGGGTATGACTGGCTGACGACGGCTAATAAGCCAGAAATGGCCATTCCAGTCTCCCTCGTCTTTGTCAGTAATAACATTATGACAGCGTATGTCCTGTCCGAATAAATGCACTTCAGCACACTGTCGAATTCCGCCACGACCATCAGTAGCAGTCAACCGGTGGCGTCCTTGGCCCTGTTACACACTTTGACCACAACTGGTTCAACTGTTTACCGTTCAATAGCCGATCAGGCGTTTAGGGAGCATGGATTCTGTCGTGGGCCCATCTGAGAATTAGATCCTTGAAAAGGTTCTTAGTGGTCCTGATAGTGGTGAGTCTTCATCATCGGAGAGGAGAGAGAGAGAGGACTGGATGTGCTTGGATATTTGTTCCCTTGCATCCCCCCTCATGACCAGCGCGCTGTGCCCTGACCTAGGCGTCACACAGCCAACGAAGAAGACGCAGTAACAGCCCACTCGAAATCCGGTTTGACATAATCCGCGGAGATCACGAGGTGGGTCACAGACTTTGTGTCCGATTCCATCCCAAGGAGTCGGTCGGCAGATCAACCAACACGTGAAAAGGTACCGCGCGGTCTATAGCACGCATGCTCGAAGGTGTATCAGTTTCAACCCACGAGACTAGGTAGATCGCAGACAGGGAGAGGGAGAGAAAAATTTACTAGCTGTCCGCTTCGTGATAAAAGTACGCAGAAAATTCAAAAACACACAATACTCGTTGCATGGGATCAGCATCAAAAACAAAATCAGAGCAGGTCGCGCGGGCGCGAAGTCGAGTGCGACAATTCGAGTTGTAAGAAAGAAGGGAAGGCTTCAGATTGTAACAGAGTAGAAAAGAGGATCACGGTGAATAGGGGAGGGAGGGGTGAGGGAAGGGACAAGTTACCCTTCCTATCGACTGGCAACAGTCCGGGTGGGGCTTAAATGAGCGTGCCAAAAGCGGCATTGTGGCGGCAGATGGAGGGGCCAATCTCCTCGTATTGCTGACGCGTGTGGCAAGCCGTGTAGAATTCGTTCTGCGAGGAGAAATGGATGAGGTGGGGCAGATATACAATGAGACTCAGTGGCAGCAGCAAAAGTTGAGATTAAGTGGAGATCCTACGCATATATGTCAACACTCATGAATACTCAGGCATTATGCACAAGCAGTTCCAGAACCCACTCGTGGCCGGTGGTGCGGCACTGATGAACTCCGGTCCGACGAAGTGTTTATGATTAACCTGGCTGACCCCGCCAGAGGACCACTCGCGCCGTATGCGAGCGCGTATTTGTGTTTCTGGACCCACTTGGTGGTCAGCGTTATGACTGGTTGAATAAAGGTGGCATGAGTCAGAAACAACGCATTCAAGATTTGTCTGTATCTCCATCGCTACCGCACGATAGATGCAGCCGGTGAACGACCCCATGAAACGTCACCGGAATTCTAAAATGCGTTGTCTATCTGGGAGGTTTACTTAAATTAGGCTGTAAAAGTTGGTTATCTTGTGGCATGATCGCGTGATGTTTCAGACACGTCAGGATGTTGGCCATCGAATGCACTTCTTTTTGACAGTCTACAAAAACCGCACTTAAAAAAGATGACTACCTGCGTAGTATGAATTTTCTATATCGAGTCTCGAGGGGCCTTATAAATTCAAAAATTCTTTGCAAGAACATGCACAAAATAATCTTCCAAGTACTCATTTGATACCGAACCACGTCTCTTTCAAATTTTAAACTCGAAGAAAGTGTATCTTTCGGTTTTAAAAAAAGTTTCTAATCACAAGGCTCTTTAAGACCTGCAATGTCCATTCGGATAGCATCATATATGCCCGTTTGATAACGCATGGTTCAAATCCGTTGCAACATTTTATGAGCCACACATGGTATTCTCTTAAAGACATAAAGGAATGCATGTTCCTGCTTACGCGGAAAGTATACAGTTTACTGACTGAAAACCCTAGACGAAAATGTAACGGCAGATTGAGTTCAAAGTTATTTGGGGATTGAAAAAAACCTTTTTTAAAACCAAAAGACGTCCTTTCTCCGAGCATAAATTTTGAAGAGGGCATGACTTGCTACCAAATGAGTGCAAAGAATGCATTTTTATGGGGTTTTTCTACAAAATATAGTTGAATTCACAAGGCAAAATACAACAATGAAGAAAATTTATGCTACATATGTAGTCATTTTTCACCAAGTGCTATGTGTTCTGGCAGCCGAGGAGACGTGCATTCAAAAGCCAACACCCTGGCGTGTCTGAAATATCATGGGATTAAATTACGAAATAGTTAATGCTACAGTCCCACCTAAGTAATCCTTCCTAATCGAAAACGCATTTCAAACTTTCAACTAACATCCCATGAGATTCGTCACTGATTGTACATTTGAGTGCGCGAGGGGAGGCGCTGATGAACGATTTTAGGCATGCTTTAAATAAAAAAGTTTTACCTGAACGCGGCTAAAAAACATTATCTGAAAACAAATGGGCAAGTTGATGGACCAACAAGACAAACGAAACGAAGCCCATCAAGATCTCTTCACTTGGGGAAGACAAGGGAGGCCTGAATAATCGTTTCTTGCATACTTTTTGACCTCAGGTGAAGATGGAGATCTGAGATTTGCACTCCGAATACATATAAAAATTCTGACTGTAGATTTCCAGCTTGATTCCTAAAAGATATTTATGGCTGAATTCTCACAGGGCTTTCCATCCCGCGCAGGCGACAAGGAAAGGCTTTGTATATAAACTATGAGACTGAATTGTCGTCAGATATGCAGACTTAAATGAATCCGTGAGCAGTCATGCCTTTAGCGTGCCTAATTATTTGGGCACGTTACTACGTTCGGCCCCAAGAGCGGTCAGAAAGCTGTCTTCGGGACTGCACAAATAATGTAACAACCAGAAAATAAAACATCCTCCAAGATAAATGACATCTGAGAGCAAAAAAAGGTGATGGCTCGACTAGCGGCTTGATGACCCTACATGCCTCTGTCCGGAAGTGACGTCAATCAGCACCTGTCTTCCCTCGGAGGCATAAAAGATTGGTGTGCGTTTGCTTTATCTGAATATACGCCTGATCTGTCTTGCGAAACACTAACAGAGAGCAAGACACCAGGGAAAATCGGTACTGTCAGACCCTTCTTGTAGATCTTCTTCTCAATCTGAGTGATAAAGTTTGCGTTTTTGGCCATAGATGTTGGTTAAAAATAGTTGAACGGTGTTATGAACATGCCAGAGGAAAGCATTGGCTTATACTTCCTGTATTTTCGTTAGACGATCTCGGCTGTCGTTTGTTTGATCGACCAGACGCGGTCGCTGACTTCGTCCAACTTCCAGACGTATCACTGACTAGAACAAGAAAGACTGCAAGCAGCTTTTGGCTTATTCACCATCTCCAGTCATACATGCCCAAATCCTGGGGTCGGAAGACTCGAAATTTAAACTCTGAGCTAGTTGGTTAGCCAATCGCGCTACCACTTGAGTCACGGTCGCATGCTCTGTCGGCTGAGGTTCCAAGTCACGTTTGATTGAGGTGGGGATATGACTGGCTGAGGCGACGACCAGCAAACCAGATGAGGACATTTCAGTCTCCCTTGCTCTCATCGGTGATACTTCTCAGCCGGCGAGCGCCACTGTCTGCGACTGGAGCTTGGAGGCTGAAGGGTACGCCTGCGTTCTGCGACGCAAGCAGTGTATATCGGGGGCGCTTCTTCTGCCTGGTTATTCAACTTCGTCAGAAGCGCAATTGAGTGAGTAACTCGGCCTTCCTCCAGGTTGAAAATCAAGCTACCATGGGTCTTCGCAAATAGACCTTTATGCGGGTCGTGTGAATGAAGGTTACATATGCATGGTGCGCGTGGATTTGGACTCAGTTCCTACGACCATGCATGGAAAGAGTTAACAGTCATTGGACAAATACATAGCCAGCTTCGTGACAGTAGAAGTTACTAGCTGAACGAAGTGGAAATTAATCCAAGAGGAGAAAGAGAGGACTGAATAAGCCGATCCACAGGGCTGTGTCCAGTGTTGCCCAAACCACCTCGGAATTCAGCTTTAACAATCCGGAGACTCGTATTTCATTGTGCCTTTTGGGCCAACTGGATTACATCGCACGGGAAAGCGAAGGTTCGGCGAAAAGTGGACGCATGAAGAAAAGTCTAGCCCAGATGACAAGAGTACACGATACCACAACTTCTATTGTCCCTCCATGCATGCGTATCGGCTTTTTTAAAAATATCAATCATTTGTCAAATGACAGAAAAACTTACCGTGCTCGCAAGAAGAGATCCACCGAACCATACAGCATAGCGTTGCATCCTATGAGTGACAACTTTTACTTCGATGGGTGTGGGCTGTTGGGAAAGAGGGAGCATGCAGGGTTGATGAGATCTGAATTACACATGCTGCAAAATCGACTACTCGCATATATAAAGTAGGCAGTTATATGTGTTTTAAACGGTGTGGATGCGTGAACTACCTTAAAACCAGTTAAGGCCTCGTTAGCCTGAAGACGGGCGTCCACAATGTTCCGAATGTCCCGTTCAATGCGGCGGCCCAGATTCTTGAACATGGAGCTGCCACCAGATAGGACGATATTCTAGTCAAACGATATAGAAACCATGGATTTCAGACTGGAAAGCACATTACAAGTTCACTCCATAAATACATTAAATGAGAAAGTGTACTATTGGTTTTAACTTTAAGCTGAAGTGGCAATAAGGATAGAGTCCATTGGCGTCAATCAATATAAGGACCACTCGCCGACCGTTTTTCACCAAAGTCTTTGCAAGTACAAATAAGAAAAGACTGTGCGACTATTTGATAACAAATGAGACTCGCAGTGCACTCACGCCATAGAGGCCTCGGCGAGCATCAATTGGAGACTTCTGAATGACCTCCTCCACCACAGTGCTAATCGACTGTGTGTAATCAGGGTTCACAAACTATGGGGAGGAAGAAAAGGAGATTTCGGTAAGTAGAGGACTACCAGCTGAATGCCTACAAAGGCTCATCTTTGATCAGGACAATACTAGTGACGTCTTTACCTCGGGGTGGAAGAAGACTTCTGGACCAAGGAATCTTTCGTAGCCAACATCTACAGTAACTGGGGGATACTTGGGGTGGTTTGTGACATCCTGGATGGACAACCATTTGGCGGGATCATCGTCGTACTTTTTGAACTCTTTGGCTAGGTCGCTGCACACGTAGGAGTAACTGAAAATAATAGGAGCGCTGTTAGGAACTTCCTCAACAAGTGGCATGACACAAAATCTGACGGCTGGGAAGACGAGTTTTTTTGGACGCGGTCGACATCCAATTTACTTGTGAAGTTCATTGATAGGACCCAAATGACACGACAAATAGGACGGGATATTAACGGACACCGCAAAGACAGCGCATTACTGCATTTGGATCAATACTTACGGAGTCGGAAATTGGTGCTAAGTGCACTGATTAAACGGTGCACAGTCTCTTACGAACGTTTGTACCTACAGCATCGATATTAGCACCTAAGATTTCCTCCGCGTCAGCCCTTAGCGTCAGCAGGTTGAGGTAATTGGACCTCTACGTAGATAGAGCCTGCTTGTTAGCCTATCTGTGGCCCATCCCTACAACGAGCCAAAAGGGCCAACAGGGGAGGGGTTGTTGAGGATGAGCACACGTAACAAACGCCAAATATGGGGGGGGACGAGGTGACACACCTAGGTGCAGGCTCACGTCGCGTCAGCCACCCGCGCCTGATCACGCCTCCGGTCTTCCTGACTTTGTCTTAACACTCGGCTCAGGTGACCGATGGAGGATAGTATGGGGTGCATACAGTGCAAGTCACCACCCCTGTGTTCACCATGCTGCGGGGCACATGGTGGACATCGCGGGTAACGACGGCAGAACTGTCGGCCCGTCCCGGGTGTCCATCGCATTCAACGAAAAATACTCGGAAAATAAACCGGCTCAAATATTTGATTGCTAAGCGGTCACAGGTCACAGAGTGGTTGCAGCGTGGAATGCCCTGCCTACCGACGTTGGAATCTCCTCCTGTGTGAATTCCTTCAAGCGTTGACTTGACGCGCATCAAGCTTCCCAATTGACATCCTCACATCCACTCTCATAACCTGACACAGATTATACGTGCATATACTACTTGTAATTAGTAAGTAAACGTTAATGATTGTTCTTTTTCGACTAGCTGTCTGCGAGTATGTACAAAATCCTTTTTTCACCTTCTCACTAATCAATGTTTTTCTCCGACGACTTGTAACCAATAGGGAGTTCAAAGGCGCTCGCCTATATTTCCCTTAATAAACTGATACTGATACTAAGTCTCAAACCCCGCGGGCCGAAGGGGAGATCTCCGTGGGTATTCATCAGTCCTTGCAAAAAGTGCTCGAGTCTGTAGCGGGTCCAGACGCCTAACTGGGCGTCAATTAGTAGCACTGAGGGGTCTATAAACCGATATGGTAGGCTAGAAGTGATTTTCCAAATTGGGTGCGAATGAGAAAACGGGACAGGTTCGAGGGTCGATGTCTGCATCCACCGAGTAATTGCGATGGAATGACGTCAATGGTCTAGTTGTAATTCATTCTTCGTGAAAGAACAATAATGAATGTGGGCAAAAAGTGGCCTGCTTGATTTTGCGTCCCTTACCGGTAAAAGGCCAAATCCGTGAGAAGGTTAGGCAAGGAATTCGCGGATTACACCTCCGAAGGCAACGGGATGGAGGAGGGTGAGGTTGACTCCAGTCAAGCAAAGACAGACAGCGCAGTCACAGACGACGCTGAAAACCCAGGTTCTAGACACTATGGGGTGCGCCAACCGTTTAACTCTATCACTCGAACCGTGAACAGTACTCTTCATTGTATAAAGATGGGTAGCCAAATTATATACTTGAAATAGAAGACTACAAACAAACTCTTTCCGATAAACGTCCCCTGCCCTTCTCGAGACAAGAGATGGTGGTCTACACACGGCCCCTCATGGCACGTTCCCCCCACTGTAAGGCACCTCTAGTAGCGCCGAAAAGTCAGATTTAAGGCGGGTGGGTTTCATCTACCTAGTCTGATCGGAGGATGAAATACCGGTATTCCGTCTTGTCTCGTTATAACTCACCGGCCATGGTCACGTGGCCGCTTGAGAGGACATTAGACTGGGGGACCTAGGTAAACTAGTATGTGCGCATTCCGTCCAGAAGTTTGATCATGCCAGTGAATCAGAGGCCCGCATTACTTAATATCGTCGGCCCTAGTCAACAGGATGTGAAGCTGTGACCCAACCGACTGAGTGACTGACTTAGCGACTGCCCGAGTCGAGACCCAAATGTAAGGTTATGGCATGGCTGGCTGACGGGAGAAAGCGAGAAACTGACATACAGGTTCGCCGTTTATTGGCAGTAATCCCGAGTGACCTTGACTAGGGTTGGCGTTCTCAAGTCAGTGCGGCGTAACTTCGGTGTTTGCGAAGGTTAAGTCAAGAAACCTCCCACTGAACGGACAGTCAGAAGTCTTAGGCAGACAAGTTTGCCCGAGGTGCACTCTGTCTAAACTGTCAACAGTGGTGACAAAACTAGGGGGACCAACTCGACGATTAGAGGGGTGTAGCAAAAGGCCAGTTAGATGACAAGACTCAAGATCCGCGAATGAAGAAAAAAGTGGATGACGGCCGCAAAGGCCTGGCCACGAACAGAAGTGTGTGAACCGCCCTGGCGCACGCGACCAGACGCTGTCATATAATTTTGGAATATGACTGGCCGTCATGTGCTCAACCGAACACTCAAACAAGAGCGTACTGTTAGAACTTGACCGGTCTGGCGATGCCCAAAGTCAAGCGAAAGCCCTGCACAGGGTGGATGTGCACCTAAAACAAGAGGAGTCGGCTGCAAATGACACTCGGCTTACCGTTCTTTTATTTTTTTGGCGACATCCATGCTAAGCTCTGGGGGGATTCCTGTCTCCCGTTCTCGCAGCAGCTGTTGTATGAAGGAGGTGATGTCTCGGCCGGCAATTGGGATGTGTTTAATGCACGATCCGACAACATAACCGTCAACCACGGGTATAACGTGAGTGACACCGTCGCCCGAGTCAATGACTGTGCCTGTGAGACTGCGCCGTTTCTCCTCTCCGGAGCCCCAAGAAGCGATCAAGGCTAGAGTTGCCTGCAGAACAAGCGGAGGAATTAAAAAGTGTTAAAT
>CACRXP010000010.1:2305536-2327660 GCA_902702965.1 Spirometra erinaceieuropaei
CAGAGCTGAAGAGAGTGCAGCTACACAGGACTGCTTGCAATCAAAACTGGTTTATGTGCTGGTGTCTAATATGGCTGTGGCCATGCCTAATCTATCCGACTTCGACAGTGTCGCGAATCGCACCTCTTCATGCCGGTCTGGAGAGCTCGACCCAACCGGTGAATGCTACTGAATAAGCTTACGTACGTTGTAGAAATAAAAACACACCAAGCTCCGCAACTGCACAACCGGCAGGACACATGTCAGTGGCCTAATGGCAGAGCGTTCAACCCAATGACTACTAATCCCCAGCTCGAAGATAAGGTGCCCCAAACCTGAGGCTGGGCATGGCTGGCTGATGACGGCTAATAAACCAGAAGTGGCCACCCAAGTCCCCCTTGTCTTTGTCAGTATTCCATTCAGTGACATATAAATGGTCACTAAGCGACTGCCTTCGCGGGCTCTGGGTAGAGGCTCAAGATACAAGTGGATGGGCATGTCCGGTAACCTAATCGGTGAACAGAATCCCAACATCAAACGCCAACATTTCCATAAACGTACTTTAGAAGTGCAGTTGGCGTCCCTTTTCGTCCCCCTGTCCGCCATTTCTGGAGCAACTTCTACCCCTTCCTCTCATGCGTGCTAACCCCACTTCTGCTGCATACTAACGAAATTGTTTTGGCAAACACCAGGAGGACAGTTTCCGACCAGTATGTCGTCTTCAGCCAGCTATGCCGAACCCCCCCATTTTGTCCATGCATTCGGATCACCATTGAGGGCCGTCGCCTGTACAATACAGACAGGCTGTGTTTCGTCCCACCATCTCCGCATGAAATAGTTGTCTCGCCGACAAAGAGCTTAACGTCGAGTCGTACAAAACAGAAACTGAGCCTACAAGAAGTTCTGATTATGCATAAGCGCGTCTGTAGCACCGCTCGGTCCCGTCAAAGGCTGATTTAACGCATGAAACAAGGTGTTTCAAGAACAGGAGGGTGACTCGAAAGCGTGCGGCTGTCCACAGGATACACAAAGCTGCTGGATTTCACTCGCACTGTGATAATGTTAGTCAATCTCACTGACGTTTCAGTATGTGAGATCCACACATGCCTCTACAAAGACTCGATAAGCAGACAACTGGTCGAAAAGAGAAATAATACATGTGCTAGGGAACGGAGGACACAGCTGCCTATGTGGGTGACGGCAATAAAAAGTAATCGGTTAAACGAAGAAAAAAAACAAAGGAAAGGCAGGAAAAAATCTTTGTTGACTGGTGTAAGCGCGGAGTCGAAGGGATTACCTGTACAGCAATGTATAGGCCAGGGATGTTGAAAGTTTCGAACATGATCTCTGCCAAGTACTCTCGGTTTTCAGGGGTATTTAAAGGTGGTTCAGTCTGAAAAAGGGAAAGACTTGGTTAAAAGGACACATCGTTGCTCTGCCCCAGAGGCGCCCAGTCCTTGCATAAGAAGCATTGAGGTTGCAAGCGCAATTATGGTAAGGCAGCATAGAAAGTTCTTTATAGCCGACTTAGGAAAATCAGAATCCGTCATATAAACCTCAACAGGGGATATAAGTGCATTAAGACTGTTGGAAACATGCTGTCAGCTACATAGGACGTAAAGACAGCTTCGGACGAAGACGCAAAGGACACAAGGGCAGTGGGTTAGACAGGAATTTCCAAAACAAACCATGAGGAAGAAGTGATCCTCGGGTTCTGCGCGCAAGACGTTGAAAATAACTTGTTCAGTATATCGTTGCATGAGATCCCAGTCCTCGATTATGCCATGTCGGATGGGCCACTTAGAAAAAAAAACAACAGATCTTGCTCGACAAAGTTTAATGAGATATCATAGAAAATATGGCGCTGAAAAGGTGATAATCTGTCTGTAATGGGTTCAGAGGGAAGAGCCAACCGACACGCTAACCAAGAAGAGCAGAAGAATTTGGTCATTCCAAAAAACCTTTTCTGGCTGAAACGCCGGGGATTTAAGGAAAAAAATTATCAATAAACCTGAAAATGGAATGTGCGCGCTGATCACTGAAGTTATTGATAATTTCAGGCAGTTTTCAAATCCTTCCACGGGAAGTTTTGGCGTAACTCATCAGGAGACGGAATGCACCTGCTGAAGACTTGCTCTTTGTCCGCATGCGAGGGATTGTAACAGCAAGTAAGTTGTCATAGGGAAACATGCTTTGCATTGCAGTTGTTGGTGAATCTGATAACCCTCTCCCGACAATTCCTCTTCATCCGTTCATTTAACATCTCTCAGATATTCTGCTACATGTTCCGTAATTGACCAAGTGACGCCATTCACTAGCAGAGCACAATATTCCGTGGGAGGACGAATTACCCGTTAGCCTAGTCGCTGACTACCACGCGCATCCACAAGTGGTGGATAGTGGAGTGGCCTATAGTGAAGTTTAGTTGTCAAACAAGCCGGTTCTCGGGTCTGGCGAATAGGCAGTCGAGAACAGGCCACGGGTATGCTATAAGGGCGCGGAAGGCTGAGGTCTGGTACGCCGACTGCCTTATAAAATGGCAGTAAGTTGGATGACAATGCTGTGGAATGGCGACCTTGAACCACCATTGAACAACTTCGCTTGTCATCGCTGCCTTGTGTCTACGTTCTTAAGTCAAGGCGCTTGAGGAGACAACCTCGAATAAACAGTTCAAGCGGCTATCGTGGACCCATCTGTACCCAAAGTATCCGAGAAACCTGAAAACGTCCGATTGCAGTATTACAATCCATGCTACGGCGTCGGGGAGAACCGAGGCGCTCCACAGTCCTGGTCCAGTGGTGCGGACGAATAGTGTGCGAATTGAATCACTCAACCGGGAACGGACTGTTGGAAGGTGGGAAGGTTCTTGAACCCTGATACCTGAATTCTGACGGTTCGCAGTCTTCATCAGTACAAAATGGGCGTGTGCAGTCTGTCTGCAGTCCAAATCCTCGACTCAGGCACCCTGGTAATAAAGATCCTGGGAGTCGACGTCACTCCGTACCACAGCAGCCCACGTGACTTTTTCAGCGGACGCGACGCGACGATAGTCCTCTCGAAACAAGCGAATCGTGCACTACTTGGATGGAAAAGAGCCACTGATCGGATGGCTTACACGTAACTGAAGAGTCACTTTACGAACTACATTGCCATTTCCGTGACGTGCCAACATGAGCTGTAGATCAGCGCCATAAAGAAGTCTTCTATTCGAAACTACAGGAGTAAGTTGAAAGACTTCCTCAAGGTAAGTCGTTAATTTTTACCGGAGACTGGACTGGACGGACTGGGTTCGACGACTCTTCGGTCACTTCATTGGCCGCTTTTGACTTGGCTCTCGATGCAACAATGGTGACGGCATGTTGAACTGTTCTGAGCAGAACATCGTCTTTCAGCGTGGTCACCTGCATCTGCTATTCTGGCATTCAAATAACGGTTATGGGACCAGTTAGACTGACTACATCCTAGTTGGCTCAAGGTTCAGCAGTTGGGTTCACGAGAGCGGATAGGTACATGGTGCCGAAACTGGTAACGCCCATGCGTCTGGTCATGTTGTCTTTCGCACACGGATGAATGCTCACCCCTCATCCGTATCTACAATGTTGCGCACAAGACGTTGTGATATCGTAAAACTACGATAATCCAACACCACTGAGGACCTGGGCACATAAATCTGGCCTTGTTTTTACGACTCGAGTCTACGAAGAAGGTAGTGGTCAATGGTTATCATTGGAGTCGTCAGTCCATGGAGCAGTTGTGAAAATTCTTAGATTCACCTGCGGCGCCGCGATGACTGGATCTGCGGAGGAACCTCGAGGCTGCCTACCCGGACAGTTAGAGCCAGGTCCTGCAACGGTTATTCATTCCGCTAACTACGAAAAATGACAGCAAAGTCAACTAAGGATGATTGTATGAACCGACCTCAATGGTGTAGGCTCAGACGTTGGTGATACTCAAAAACCCTACCAAATTAGCGGTAGATACTCTGCACTCAGTGGCTCCGTTCGCGATGTGAATGGTGGTTTTACGGCTGACAACTCTGTCAAGGTCGGACGCTAGCATGCGCACTTCTGGGTACCTTCTCAACTCCTATGACCTACCCATCACGCTCTCGCTCTCTTCTGAGACAAAGTTTTACTCCTCTTCAGCCTATGCAATGTCATGTAGTTCCCCTTAAGGAGAAAATGCGATGAAATACGTAGGTTGCACAAAACGCCCGTAGGTAACGGCATTCTCACTGAAATCTTCAAGCGTTAAGTGGACATTCTGACGCTCTCGCTCCAGGAGGTGATCGAGTAAGTATGAACAGATAAGGTCGTTCCTGATTACCGGAACTAGGGCATTGTCGTGCCTGTGCTCAAGAAGAGTGATAAGGCAATGTGCCAGAACTACCGTGGCACATGCTTAGTTGACATTGCTGTGAAGGTCTTCGTTGTTGTTCCTCAGGCAATCTCAGGATGTACGTGACTCAATGACGTAAATCAACCAAGCAGAGTATCGGGCTGGGCGTCATGCGCGTACCAGATATTCCTACTGCGATGTATTCATGAATTCCATCAAATCTTCGAGCAGTCGGCAGCCGTCTGCTTTGTTGGCTTCACACAGCGTCCGCCTACGTCCATCATGCGCATCTGAGGCGAGGATAACGAGTATTTGCACACGCATAAATCATAACTGAAGTAACTGGCGTACGTTTTTCATCGTGTGCCAGATGGGCTCAGTGTTGCTAACTTCGGTCCAGCCCCGCGGCATACCTAGCGAGGTCAGAGAGGTCAACTCGAAACCTGGGTCGACACAGCTGACACAGAAGTGGCTCTTCGACCTGAATTAGATCTCCGTCGTTGGAGTGATGAGTCGAGCTCTCCTGATCGCTGTTGCAGATAATTACATGTGGCTAGGTGGGATGCACGTTATTCAGGTCGGCTAGTTGTGATCGCAGTTGTACCAGGTACAAGGACAGACCCCGAGTCAACGCTCATAAGGGCAAAGACTAAAAGTGACGGAAAAGAAATTTAAGAATTCCTACTTGAAGGTTATGCAGCCGAAACATTGGATAGACGAGAAACAGCGGCAATCAGCTACAAAAATGGCACTACTAATGTATATTTTCAAGCGACAGATCTTGCGCCCCCTTCCGAACGCGAATAAACCGCAAAAACGAATCGCAATGCTCTAGTGTGCTTACGCGGTACCTTAGAGAAATGAACATGTCATGCTTCCAGTCCGCGGTGGCCATGGGACGAAAGTGTACTTTTGAGTTAACCATGTCGACAAGAAGTAAAGTTCAGGTAGTCAAAAGGGTGGAAAGTTTAACGTAGTCATCAGTTAATTCTCTTATGATTTCGGTCTGTCGTCAAAAATTTTAAACTTGGTTAGGGGGTGTACCTTTAGCGAGAAGTCGTTCTTTCCGTCAGCGGCAATGGCATCGTCGCCAATATAGAAGTTCAAGTCGTCCAGACCGGTGCCCAAACGGCGAGTCTCTCTGTTTCCGATTTTTCCATATTCCTTTACTGCTATGCACGATGGAATGATACACTGTGGCTCACTGTTGGTTGCATAGCCAATTTTGGAATACCTAAACCAAAGAACCACTGTTAGCAGAATCCATAATTAACAGTCATTCAGTTAGGTAGGGAATTCAAGATTCAACTCGATATAAATTCTAGTGCGACGGTTTAGGAGCTTCTACATCATCACGGGATACTTAAATAATAAGGTACATAAGATAAAGCGATCAAAAGACTCCAGAGATTACGCGATGGCATCGAAGATTGCAGAAGATTTTCCATGGAAACTGCCCCAGCAGACAGAATATGTGGTCAGCAAGCAGCGTAGGAAATATCCAGTAAGGATTACAGGATACAAACTACCTATCTACACAGGTAATTTGTTTTACATAATCTTTACTAGGTATTTCTCCTGCAACTTGCCAACTGCATACAAATATTGTGTAATACTGCTACGACTACCAAGCCCAAAGGCTCGTGAAAACGAGCAAACAAACTGACAAACACGAAATGCGTAAGGAAAGTCCACCTCTTACTTACCCTGTCCCGTAATCAATAACAACAGCAGGAAGACGGTTGCTCATTTCCGCGGATCAAGGCACCCCAAGTCTGCCGCGTTCTTATTTAAAGGTTTCAAACAATTTCCACAATGGAAACTTGGAGTGGGGTTGACCTTTATTCAGGTGACCGAGAACTCTTTAGACAACCCTGTAGAGAAATCTTTGGTACCCGGAATCCCTACCGCGCAAAAGCTTTACAGATAACTGGGGTATGAAATCTTGATAAATGTGTGGAGAAGCGTCATAAGGTCCACAATTGCGTGAGCGAGGTGGAGGCGGGACGCAATGATCACAGCCCAAGGATATGTTCCAAGTAAGCTGAACGCCATTATTAACTGTCCGTTAGATTTTAAATCCTGCGACCCAGTTTTTGGCCCTTGAGCAATTTTATTCAGAAACCTATGAGAGCACACCGTTGTTAGGAAAGAGGGAACAACGCCCGCAGGATATTCCCACCTCTAACTGTAGTAGCCACGTAATAGACGGTATTTTGGTGTGGTGTTGGCAAAAAGCTTCTACTTGTTGAGATTAAGTCAGGTAGTTAATGCAAACTTCGTTAGACAGGTTTGCCGTCCACAAAGTCCAAAAGCTTCCACCCAAATCTTCCTGAGTTTAACATGAAGTGGCAAGCTAGGGAGTTTCCGCATAGGAGGCGACTATCGACAGCAGATACTTCTCACTAAGACTTGTTTATGACCAGTCTAGAATATTCGCAATACCCAACAATGAACGAACGCGAGCGTCACTACTCTTCAGAATGCAGCAAAATGCGCCTTGGTGACCGCGGTAATCCTAAGTATTTTCTGTTTTTATTTGTCCCACGATTACCAACTGTGTGCGGATGTTTTCGAACAACCGGGACCATGACCCGTAGCATTACTCTTTGAGGAATCCTGAACTTGTTATTAGATGTGCATTCTAATGTGCGTGATCTAGAGAAAAATGTTTTAGTGTTTCAAAAGGTGTCTGATAGCTTATAACGACATTTAGTAGGCATCCCTCAGGCATGGGATATTTGGTTAATTCAGGGATAAGGAGTTAATGCTGGCTTGGGTGTCGTATGAGACGATGTCCGCCGTGTGCCGCATGATGAGCTGGACGCAGGGACGGTGACATGCCCCTGAACTAGTTTACGGTAGTAGTAGTAGTAGTAGTAGTAGTAGTAGTAGTAGTAGTAGTATTAGTAGTAGATGCGCACTGCATCTACCGCACACTGTCCTCACGAGTTTACCTTGCCTGATGCGAGGACGAAGGCAAGAATTCAAAGGTGTTTTGGCAGATTTCAAATGAATGACTTTGACCCAGCCCTGAAAACTCGGTGCCGTGGTGTCTTCGAGCGAAGCAGCGAGTTTTTCACAGTTTGGTCAAAGTGAAAATCAGAAATATCGGAGGTGATACCGGGCGCGGTAACTGATTATACCAGACAGACCATTTAAGCGTATCACCCAAACCTGATACGCGCCCAATAGACTAGTTTTTCTCTCACAGACAGGAAAAGGGCGGCTCGGATCCCAACCGAACGTGAGTGCCTCTGATATCACATCCAGAATGAGCCTTTGCAGTTTGACTCCCTACCTGCGAGGATGGCCGATTTGGCCCGACGGCTGTCAGCTATGGCTTTTAGCTTAACGTGCTAGTTTAGACACGCACTGAATTTTTTGTAAAAAGAAATAAACGTTGAGTGTCGTAGAGACGCAGACCCGACAGCGGATCTCTCTGTCTACTCCCTCATTCAGGCACCAACCCTGGGCCCGAGTCAATCAGTCATCTGCTGCAGGGTCTGTGCGCGTAGACGGCCTATATTGATTTCCGGAAGGCGTTCGACAGTGTTCCGCACCAGCGTCTCCTGTACAAGTTGAGAATAATGGGCATCGGCAACAAACTTCTCAAATGGGTCTAGAATTTTCTCGTCAGCCGTTCCCAAATTGTCTGCGTAGAACAACGGCAATCAAGGCGCACATTCATAGAGAGTGGAGTCCCAAAAGGCTCGGTGCTTAGTCCAAACCTCTTTCTCATGTTCATCAATGATTGTGTAGGTGGGTTAGACTGTGATAGCGCCATGTTTGCGGAGGACATAAAAATCTGCCGTTGAGACCAAGTCCCAAGAAAATCTTTGTCAATTGAACGAGTGGTCCAGCAGATGGCTCTTGTCGTTCAATTCGAACAAATGTACCATACTGCGCATCGGAAATCAGACCTCTAGTACGCAGCAGTACCGTCTGAACGGGATGCCACTCCGAGAAGCAGAAACGTAGAAAGCTCTCGGAGTCTGAGTTGCAGACAGCCCAAAGCCTTTTACACAATTTTGTAAGGCGGCCAAGGCCGCAACTTCAATGCTATATGCCACCAAGCAGGCATTCGCAGTTTTCGATGAAGACTGCTTCTCCAAAGTATTCGGCTAGTTTGTAAGGCCGCATCTGGATTATGCAATTTAGGCTTGGAAACCGTGGACGCATCAGGATTACAATCTGCTAGAAAGGATGCAGAGTTATAGGCAGTTGCGCGGAGACTTGATACAAACTTTCCTTATCGTGCGTGTCTTCGACTGCGCCCTTCGGTGCGATGACGTTTCCAACTCGCCACTACAACTAACCTCCGGGAACTTCCCTTCAAGCTACTTGTGTCCCGGGGTAGATTGAATGTGAGGAAGTATTTCTTCTCCAACCGTGTCGTGGAACCGTGGAATAACCTGCCCGAGACGACTGTCATATCTCAGTCTGTGGAGACATTTAAATGTCGGCCTGACAGATATATGCTGCAGCAGCAAGCGGACTATGCGAATTTTTAGCCATGAGACCAATGACATATGAATCAATGCCAACATTCACTTAAGGCTGTAATTTCTTCACATTTTTGCTTATTTATCGATTTTATATGTACAAGTAGGGAGTTCAAATGCGTAAGCATATTTCCTTCAAATACACTGACTGACTGATGCCGAGCTTGGGCACATTGGTTTACAAAGTTAAAAAGCTCACCCATTTGTCCTACACAAGTCATTTCCCCCTCACAACACAAAAGTACCGGAAGCTCGAGCATTCTATGCGCTATGGGGCCATAGAGTCCACTTGGAGAATGAGCTGAAGAGCACACTTACCACTTGGGCGAGAGATGCCTGTTATCTGCCTGTGGCAAGTGACGTGGACCGGTTTTTGTGTGGTATATGTGTTGTGGTGGGGTTTGGTCTGCAGTTGTTTACCGTAGATTTGAATGGAGCCCGTGTAACCGAGTAGGCTCCTGAGGTTTTTGAATGTGCGAAAACGACGGATGCATGTTGGCGCTCACGGCACTGGCTGTTCTGTCCCTGCGCGACTGATTCGTAAGCGACCGATCAGGTCGTTGCATGTTGTGAAAGTGTGGTCACAACGAGGCCAGTTTGGGATCATGCCTGCATTTCTGGAGGTGGTGAGTGGCAGGGAGTCAACAGTGTTCTAGTACGTAGTGGAAGTATCAGGGCCCATATTCATTTCCGTGGGGCGCTTGACAGAGATAATGAAGTTACTAGTGTCAGGCGATGGCCGAGACTCGGGAATACACCCGTCGCTGTTGGTGATACTCGTCACTTGAGTCTTGAAATTTTTATCTTGTTTGACGTTGGAGGCGTTTGTGGAGGCAGCAGGCGGAATTGTCGAGTGCTTTTTACATTGGGTCCGAATATGTCCGACGAGGCCGACCCGTGTGAAGAGTGATACTTGACGGTGTGGACATCCTGGAGTAGTTGGGTGTTGGCATTATTGGTCGTTGGTGTTTGAGGCTTGCGAGCTGCAGCCTTGGTTCTTGTAGCGACGATGAAGTTGGCCTCGTGAAATTTGGCTCCAGTTTTCACTGCTTTTATCCAGCTCTGCCGATCCTGGACGAGGTCCCATCAGGTCGTTGGATACATTTGTAGATCCTCAAGGGAGACCCTCGGAGTGCCTCTGTAGCGTCACTTTCGTCCTCCCTGTCGGCGAGCAGCAGTAGAAACACTGCCGTAGAAGAATCGCTTGACCAGTCAACTGCCTTCCGTGCTCGTGAGACAACCCTCCCAGTACAATTGCAGTTGCCTCAGAATGTCGTGAAAGCTCGGCAATTTTGGTCTATTTTTCCCGTTTGTTTGGCAAGGATAATAAACAACGCCTTCGAAAACCCTACTGATTACATGTCACTTAATTAAATACAGCTGTACATGCATGATTAAAGTTGTCACTGCTTAAATGGCACTCGCACGATTTAAGTGGCGACGTTTTTAAAAACAAATTTTCTAGGGTCCACGGAATACTTAACTCAGGTTTCGACGGTCGATGGAAAACAGGGACTCAAATAATCGTCCAGGCGTCTATGGAAGAGTTGTAATGGCTTTGCACCCACGACTAATTTCGGGAGATCATTCCGTTTCTCCACCATTCTTTTTGTAAAAAAATCGGAACGGATGTTCAGCTTGGTCGTTTTTGTGCGTAACTTCATCGAGTGGCAACAAAGGTTGGACGAAAGGTGCCACTGAAACATGTTCTCAAAGTTTAGTTCACGCAGAAGATAATGTATTATTTTTCAAATCAAGATCATATCACCTCTTTGCTACCTGTGGCACTGAAGAAATAAAAAATTCCGCTGAAATAAAAATCAGGTGTTCACATAAAGATACCCAAAGTCAGATATCCAACCTGATAAATTAAAACAGTCCCTTCCCGAACTGTCTTCGGATGTGATAGTAGTATTCGACATAGCGAAATAAATTTGCCTGAATGCCAAATATATCAGATGGACGAGGAATACTGTTAGAGGTATGGCATGATCGTCTATGTGAACGAAGTCCTGATTATGTCAAAAATGCCAATAAGTTTGCGTACAGCAGACGTGCTATTTTGCGAGTTTACTTTAGTCAGACGAAAGTTGCTTAGCGTACCTGGCGTTACAAAGTCACGGAATTGGGCATGACTGACTGATGACAGATAACGAATCAGAAACGGTCAGCTCGGTCTCCACAGTCCTTCTCGGTAGTGGTGTCCCGAGGACGGATCTGTCTACCTCCACTGAGCTTTAATGTATACGGTAAAACTTAGGTAGATTTGGAATTATTCAAGTATATCCTTCTACAGTTCAGCAACAAACACTGCCCACTCATGCGGGTTAATCAGAATAGGCTGCTTGGGTGGCCAACCAGCAATCTTAAACAAGGAATTCACCGAAAATGCAAATAATGGAGAAGGTAATGCGTTATTAAGCGAACCGAGTGTTTAAGCAACTGCCCAACAAAGCGAAACAAGCAGACAAGCATAGCCATCACAATGTGTCGGGAATTCGAAATGCTGTAGAAGTTGAAAGTGAATCCCAAATTACGCTACATCTATGCCAGAAGACGTACAAGGTACCGCAATCCATACCCATTAATAAAGACTATTTAGGACATTTAAACAGCTGACAGCATAGATAAGACAATAATTTTCACGGTTTTTCCAATCGGCTTCCAAAAACGAAACGACAATTCTTCACCCCTCGGCAGAGGACCTGCTGACTCCAAGCATAGTAAATATTATCTTTTCATAGGATTTTATTTGGCGAGAGTTAGAGACACAGGGAGAAGCAAAGACCCTAGGACGAGACGAGATTCCATCCAAGGTTTACGAAGAATTCGCCGGTGAACTTTCTGGACCTTTGTCATTAATTTTTCAGAATTCACTCGACACTCGAACACTTACTATCCCCTATACTAAGGCGGTAGTCATGTATCGACGTCAGATTACATGTGCATAAGCCTGACGTACATCCTCGGTACAGTCAGGGCAAGAATCACGAAGTGCAAATTTGCGCAATTCCTAGAGGCTAACAACCCGTTATGGGACTGCCAGCAGGGGTTCCGGATAGAATGATCCTGCAGGGCAAATTTTTTCCAAATTCCCTAGTGCTGAATTCAAGCTCTCGAGAATAGATACGTGGTTCACATCGCCCCCAATGGCTTTAAAAAGGCTTTAGAGACTGTACCGCACGCGAGACTGTTGTTCAAGCTAGAGAGATTGTGGAGAGAATGAGAGTTCCTACAACTGATCAAACATTTTCGTGGGCCAGCGGACGTTGTGTGCATCGGTCAAGATAAATCAGATACTGCTGTGATTTAGAGTGGGTTTTTCCAGAGTTCAGTACTGAGGCCTAGTTTGTCCTATATATACGCCAGTTAAGTTCCCGGTTGCGCGCGTTCATTGTTACTGGTCTTGCTTCGTCCCTATGAGCGTGATTTTTGTAAGACCATTCCACTAAGTGATGAGTTTTATCAAGGCTAATATCTTCGGTCAAAACATTGGGTGTAACGGCTTAGTTCTGCTGCCACGTTAAGGGACTTTTTCAACAATGGTGTCTGCCCCAGTTGAGTAACTGCTATTGCCCACAATACCACTGACTGATTTAACTGAAACGTCACATTCTTTGAACCACTATCCATTAGTAGACACCCAGGTAATGTTCTCCAGACTCTGGTCCTGATTGTGACCCTGAGACAATTTTCCAGCGTTTAAGATGTCCATCCGGAGGGAAGTTCGGTTGAATAAAGCTTCTTATGAGTGTTTCGAAGATTGTTTTTTTGGATGGAATCAATTAACTTTGCTGCTTGCTCCCCAGCATAATCTTGATGGGGTCCGATTGCAAAGTTCCCGTATGATTTTTACCCTTTTTGTGACCGAAGTTCTTTCAAAATTCCTCCTCCCGTCAAGGTAGGTTAGCTTGTTTGGTAGGCCATGAAATTAAGTAGGGTACTCTGAGACATGACCACCACGTCCGACTGTATTTAATTCAGGCAGGCCCTGGAGGTCTAGACATGTAGCAGCCAAGGATATGAGATCAGCCTCGACCACACACAGTAATTTTGCATCGTCTATTACAGCTGGCAGCTTCCTACCTTTCATATACAATTATTTACAAAACTCTTTTCCAGCTTTCCACTTATCAGTGCTTTCCCCAAACGATTTTTACCCAATAGGTGGCTCAAAGGCGCTCGCCTATGCATCCCTTAATAAAACTGAGCTGGACTGAAGTGAACAGAAGTCAGAAAGAATAAAAGATGACTTATTTTGTGCCGTTGCCGTGAGTTGATAGTTTGCTTATGGGTCAGAATAAGACATCCCTTCTGGAGCGCTTGGGTAGCAGAGTGTTTTTAACGCGGGCCCGAACTTTCCCGCCAGCCTGAGCAAGGGACAAGCTGATAGACGAACATGTGGCTGACTGATTCACAGGGTGAGTCATGGACGCATGATCGTGAGAGCCCAAGGGCGACGAGCCATTCTGGCCGATCCACGTGAGGTGGGGCCAATAGTTAGTAGTAACTTTATTTTTATGTGAGTGTAGGGTGATATTTAAACAAAGTTAACACTAAGCCAATTGGTAAAAGAAGGCAAGGTAGACAGTAATGGTCTGTGTGAGCGGCCAGATGTACAGCTCTACACGAAATAGGCAGCGTTTTTCATGTCCGCCGACGATTATTCCTTTTACATACATATCCACAAAAAGCGAACCGGATGTTTCTAGAAACAGTAGTGAGCTACGAACGCAGCAGTGAAAAATTCCAAAAAATGACTGCAAATGGTGAGTTTAGGAAACACCCACTTTCAAAAAACTCCTTCGTGATGGCCCATTAGGGAAAAGAGAAGGTTCTTCCGGAGGGTAGAATGGAACTAAAAGAACAAATCAGCATGTGAGAACGAAATGTCATTGTTGTGCGTCCGGGGATGTTAGAAAGTAGTAGTGAAAATGCGATTCCCGGGTGGCATATCAAAAGAAGAGGAGGCGCTCACCGGGAGAGGTGTATTTGCGGTCTGACTTTTTGGGTAGTCGTTTCTTCTACCCATCTTCAGAGACTGAGCAGTCGTGCACACAGCCTTTGTTTTATGGCGCACTTTGTTTAATGCCTGGTCCACCAATGCCGCCTGTGTTGCTGCATCCGACCCGCATATCACCGTGACCTGAATTCCACCCATCTTTCGTTGCCCAATCGGGGCCGCCAATTATCACCGCGGCCGACGAAGATGGGCGGGATTCAGGTCACGGTGATATGCGGGTCGGATGCAGCAACACAGGCGGCAGTGGTGGGCCAGGCCTTAAACAAAGTGCGCCATAAAAGGAAGGCTGTGTGCACGACTGTTCAGTCTCTGAAGATGGGTAGAAGAAACGACTACCCGAAACGTCAGACCTCAAATACACCTCTCCCGATGTTAGAAAGTGCTAAAATCAGAGTGTGAACGACAAATGGGCATCGTCTCAACATCCCAGTGACCATCAGGGGACCTTGATGAGGGTTTGCGGGAAGTAAACAACGGTTGTTTGCAGCGTGCCTGCCAATATGATCCCGATTACTTGTCCGAGAGATTAGTTAGGGTGGCCATCGGGTATTTTGAAAAGCACAGTGTATAGACTGAAACAACCTGAAATTTCTGCCGAGTGATCACGGAATGCAACACCGCACGTGGCGAGGAAATGCGAGCGGATAACGTAATTCCAGCGGCGACATCCAAGATGTCCAATAGTCTTTCTTCAGAGTTTTGGGAAAAACAAATGTTAATCGAGTCGGCGTTCAGTCAGTGCAAATTAAATCGCAGTCCTTTTTGGAAAGCACATAGTCTAGCTGACTATCTAATGCCAACTGACGGCTTGTTTTCAAGAAATTTACACTCGGATGCAAAAACAGAGAGCTTTCAGAGGTGGAGGAGGCGGGAGGAGGTATGATCAAGGAAAAATTACTTAATTTACATGGGCAACTAGCAGAGACAAGGGCTGGAATCTGAGGAAGATTTGAATTATAACTGATATGCAAAGGGGGGACAGAAGTTGGCTCCTAGTCACTGAGCAAATAAATTTTGGATTAGTTAGCAAGGCATCTATTTGAGTAGGAAGAGTCTGAGTGCATAGCATTTAAGAATTTTCAGGTAAAAAGCCTTTGGACACTTTTAATCTTAGCACGACTAGCCTCGTTCATTAAACCACAGAATAGGCAGCGATACTCGAGAACGGAATGGACTAACATTCGATATAGTATGGATTTTTTTTTATAAATGCCGTCGACAATAGCCTTGCTGTTCGATACACATGAGATATTATATTACTGAATGCAAGGTCCGTTATAAACAAGATGGCTCAAATCAGAGCCATTGCTCTCAAAATGACGCCTGATGCTACATGTGTAACATAATCTTGGGCCCGTTCTCTAATTTCTGACTTAGTCCTTCTTATAGCTGACTTTACTTTTTGCCGTCAAGACCGAACGACTAGGCGTGGGGGCGGTTGTCTTCTTAATATTAGATCCTACTTAAAGCGCTCTCCCTATTACTTGGATGTTTCCTCATTCGCGGGAAACTTCTGCTTTGCATCTGTTATTCTCTCGCCACAATGAAAGGCAACTATCGGCTGTATCTACAATCCACCAAACTCTTCAGCCAGTGATGATAACAATCCTATAAAGTCTTAGATTGATTTCAGAAGCTGCCTTCAATGTTAAAATAATCACTGGAGATTTTAACCTTCCTGAAATAGACTGGGATTCCAATATCTGTCCAACAAGATTCCAGCCCTACCAGGATATTGTTAATTTTTCTAACTAGTCCCAACTGGTGTGCTCTCCAACAACAGATAATCATATTTTAGATCTAATCTTTACCAATGTCATTTCCCCTCTTTCTGTTATTTTAAAAAAGGACCTCTTTGACAATGAGCACGTATTAATTCATTGTTGCTTACCGCTTGCCTTTCCACAAAAGACCAGCACCGCTCGGACTTACCTAAACTACGATTGTGTAGATAACGACTTAATAAATAACTATATTAGATCATTGGATTTATGTGGCTTTCATTCCTGTCGCGATTCAACCATTCTTCGTGACATCATGTCCAATGTTTCCAAGGACATCCTAGAGTTTGAGCCTCGTAGATATATCAAGTCTGATTCTTCAGATTCCCTTGTTCCTCATTTTCTTCACAACGGGCTAAAAAGTTGGACGGCATCTGCGTTACCCATCCACTAGCTCCTTATCAGTTCATCTTAGAATCACAGAGATTTTGGAGATGGCCTCAAGGATGCGCCAAGCGCGCGACAGGCAAAGACAATCACTTGCTCTCAGTGATCCGGACCCAAGCAAATCCGTCGCTAACATCTTCCGTCATCGGTCTTCCTCTAAGCGTGGTAACGCACTTCCACCTCTGCTAAGTGATAACAAAGTCTTCCTCATCGATGACACTGACAGGTCGGAGTTGTTTAATGCTTTCTTTGCAAAACACCTTAATACTGAGTCCGAACCGATCCCTTTCTTTCAATCACTTTCAGATAGGACACTGAGTACAATCGATGTCTCCTCAGATCTCATTTAGAAGCACATAAATCGTTTTAAATACTCACACTGCTCAGGAACCGACAGAATTTCCAATTTGGTTATTAAACAGGCATCCAACCCTCCCATATTGTTCGGTCATTTATTTTCGGTTTATATTTCAAAAGGATTCTTTCCTGAAACATGGAAAATGTCAATTATCATTACCGTCTTCAAGTCTGGAACTTGGTCCGATGTTAATAACTATCGGGCGTGCACAAAACGCCGTCTCTAGCAATGCTTCTTGAAAGGATTATTTTCAATGAACTTCCCAACTTCTGCCTAGCTAATAGGCTTCTGAGGTCCATTCAGCATGAGCTTTTACCTGAACGATCATGTAGAATTTGCCGATTGGCATTTCTTAATCTAATCACTCCTCTTCGTAATGAGCGGCAGTCAGTGGTGGTTATGTAAATTTATTTTTACATGCTTTGATGGGACCCGGACGGGTCTTTAATAAAAACAATTATTAGTATTATAATTATTATTTATCTACTTTGATCTTAGCAAAGCCTTTGACAAGGTGCCCCATAGACGTCTTTTGGTAAAATTGGAAGCTCTCGGTGTTCGGCCTCCTCTACTCGACTTCATCAGGTCCTATCTATCTAACCGACATCAGAAAGTCACGGTCGGTTATAACTGCTCGACACCTAATTCGATCACGAATGGCGTACTTTAAGGCACGATTCTGGGTCCGCTTCTCTTCCTTCTTTACATCAATGATATATCGGCTGAACTCGGAAAATCGCAAACTTTTATTTATGCCAGTGACCTCAAATGTGTTTGCTCATATTCCAATGACACTGCAAATGCTTGTGTTGAAAAAATTTATGCCGATTTACTACGCTTAAGCAGATGAAGTTTTCATTATCTAAGTGTAGTTTCATGCCTCTTGGTCCTGCAAAACTTCCTGCTCTCATAATTTTTCAGAATAACTCACACTCAGAATGCTTCACCATAAAAAACCTAGGTTTAAGTCATACCAATAATCTTGCTTTATCACCTCATGCAGGTAGAATCTCTGCCAATGCTGCACTTATATGTGGGTTCATACGGCATGATTTTTCCCTTACGGAAAACTCATTTGAAACTTGGCAAATTAATTTCACGGTAGATAAGTTCTCTTTATATAAATAAAGTGGTAAATACCCTATCGGTGATAGACCGTGCGTATTAACATATGTTTCGGCTACAAAAATGCAGTACCGCCCTTTTGAAGACTGCAGAAACCTGTTTACAACATTGACGTCTTCTTTCATGTTCTTTTGCTTAAAACCTCTGTTTTGACGGACACTTCCGCCACTGTAACTCTATCGGACATCGTTTGTAAATACGTTTCGTCCAAAATTGACGGTAAATTTCTCCTACTCTTTCTTTCACATACCTTGATGTATGCCGACTTTTTCCGGTTTTTTGTCTCTCATCCGTTTTTGCACATCTTTCACGTACAGTGATATTTTTAAAGCATTTTCTAACCGCGCGTTTTATAGCGTACACGACTGAGTATGTACACTGCCGCGGATGCATTCAGTCTTCGAGTTCATGAATGAAAACGCGGTTGCGACGTCACCAGCTCTTAGTTCGTCGACAAAAACTGTGTACTGTGGCCGAAGTTTGATAAACTACAGTCAAGTCCTTTGGAGAGGAACGAACACTCGCCACAGGGCACTAAAGTCTATCCAGTGAGGGTTTTGAAAAATAGCCTCGCTCTGGAAAAGGTCCGCCGTGTGACTCGGAGGGCTGCAAAACAAAGTAGATTACCACACAATTACTTTTCCGTGGGAAGGCTCGCACAATGATGTCTGACTCCGATGACGACAAGGACGCAAATGATCGTCCAAGGAGGCCAGAAAAGTGGCCGACTGGTTGGCCCACACCGCCTCCCATGCTCCGGTAGGTACTATTAAATCTAGTAAGTAGTAGGCCTAGAAGTGACGAAAAGGCATGCACGGCTTCTGACTCAAGCAGCAGTCCTCTCCTGGCCTCAGCATTGACTTCACACCAGTAAGCAAGCCCTACTGAATGTCTACTTAAGATTGCCTACGGACAAACAAGTGTCGCCAACGTTGACGCAAGCGGGTTAACAGCAATACTGTAGACCATTTCTTCTTCTTCTAATTGATCTTCTTTTAGGAAAATAATGGACACATTAGTCCAGCAGATTGTTTTTCTCTTAAATGAGGTACATAAGCTGAAAGCGATTGTTGTCAAAAATTTGATCGCCATTCAGCAGTCCGCGGTGGTTGCCCACCCCAAGGCATCTCCGATGCGTCTGCCTTTGTGCCCCACGGAGACCTATGAGGACTTCGTCGCTAAAGTATATGCAGAATCAGACTTTGGAGAAGAAGTGTTATGTATATATGCAAATCAATCAACTCTCTGTCTCGCAGAGTAAACAGCTTTCCATAGTGGGAGGGCGTACAGAAAGTGAGTTTGTCCCGAATCACCCGATTGCCCTGCTGGGACCGTCCCTGTGCCTTAGCTATGGCTGGGGTGATTTTACAGGAAAACGGTAGTTCTCCGGTTCTTCAATGCACCCATTTATTCGTCGTATGTCTGCCTTTTTACAACACTACAGAGGCTATTCGAAAATATGGTCATCTTTAGTAATTGCTCCAACGAGCTTGACAGACAACTGTTATAATTGTAAACACTGCTCGTAAGGGTTTTTGATTTGTTTTTTTTTGACAAAATACGTCCTCTCATTAATTTGCGCTCATTTTTCCATGTCCTAATGTAGTCGGTTATGCGCTGATGCGTTAATATGGCTCCATACTCTTGGATCGCCGCAGAGGACAACGGCTTTCAATGCGCCACATCCAAGGACGTCGAGGTCGATATTGTATGAGGGGGGACCCAAAACGCGAGAAAAGGAGGCGTCCTGGTGCGCAGTTTTTTTCGCTGAGGAGGCCAGGGGGGGGGCTGAGGCGTCAAAACTCCGCCACAGTCTTGCCAGTATCCCTTTCTTAGCCCTCTCATATACACCCTTGGATCGCCGCAGAGGACAACGGGTTTCGATGCGCAACATCAAAGGCAATCGTATAAGGACGTCGAGGTCGTTAATGTATAAGGGTCACCCAAAAAGCAGCCCTTTCCTAGCCCTCTCATAAATCTCCCAAGGGCTGCGGAGCACAAGGGGGTGGGGGTTGGTGAGGCCGGTGCCGACAGGGGCTAAATCTACTTGGAATTATTAGCATCCGATCGGCCTGACGACGTGTGACTTTATGAAAACCTTTTTTTCCTATGAAGAACCTATCGGGGAGATCAAGAAAACTCCTGTTCGTCTCACCGAGCCGCATCTTGACCGATATAAAAGTGTAGAAAATGCAAAGCATCCTCAGGAAACCCTTTTGGAATCTGTTCTCAGAATGTGGGCCGTCAGCAAAGCACCATATCTGACGTTACACCAATTTTAAAGGATATTTAGGCGTAACGTTCGTTTAAAAAACTATTGTCAAACATTCTATCTGCGCTGTCATATGTTCTCAGGCTTTTACATGGACGTGCTTCCTGTACACCGAAAACTGAAGTCTACTAGATCATAACCATTTTGACATTCTCAGTATTTTTTTGTTTTTCTAAGAAATTGGCTTTTCTACACAACGTAATATTACCATTAATATTTCGCTAATGTTTCCAGTTTACTTAAGGGGACTCTTCTTAATATAGATTCTGGGTCCGTATATTAGTGTCGATTTCGTGTGATTAGAAAGCATTAGCAAATTTCGGAGCCTATCTTCTTTTGAGTCAAGTACAATAATTCTTACAGCGTTATTACCTACGACAACCATTATCTTCACGCCACCGCTTAATTTTTCCTGTGTACAAATCATATCCGCCTGTATCAAAGCCCTGTCACAACAGCTAAAACCAGAGAGAGACCTAGGGTCTCTTACGATCCTCAGGCCTGGTTCTAAATGCAAGGAGGAGAAGTCAGACGCCGAGCGAGAAGTTAGTGCATTCTGCACAGAACAAACAGAGAACAGAGCTGGCAGCCAGACAAAGGCGTGTTCGGCGCCGGGAGAGCGGCATCTCGAGTGAGAGCTGGGCGTATGCGTCACAGCGCCTTAAGCGAGAACATGCCCAATTCGGCCTTGAAGATGATTGGCTAGTTGGGAAGCTGTGAGCGCGCGGAAACCAGCCTGCCGCGGGTGCAGGTGTAGCGGCCGAGGATGTCAAGGGTAGCGCACAACCACGTAACGGAATACCGAGGAGGAGATCCTGACTTGTGTTGATCTGAATACGATTGTTAGCAGTTCACGATACTCATCCATACATAAAGGAAGAAGAAACGATCGGTGGACGAGAAGATATAATGAACAGAAAAGGGAATTGCAAAGGAGTATAATGACAGTTAAAAGTACACGCGAGATGAGTTACAACAGTCAAATGACCTGTCCGGGTGGAGAGGCGTGGCCAACATGCCAGCTGGACAACCGGTGGGGAGCGCAGCGCTGGGGGCAACTGCAGGGAAGGGCCGAGGGGGTTGCCGATGTAGTGAGGGCAGCGGTACGAACGTTACGACACGATACGGAGCGGGAGAGGGGATCGGCGGAAGAGAGTGGAAGGGACACCGGCTACGCCATCTCCATCCTAGGTCCGCGCGCCAAAAGTGCCACGGCATTCAAACAACCCTGTACAGATCACGGGACGTTACACAGGCACCAGTGAGAAGTGCAGCAATGCACCAGGCGTCTGGACTGGGACTACTACAATCCTCGTTACTGATGTCGTATAGTCATTGGTGCCCACGTTTGTACCTACTGAATTGCTACCCGCGCTTTCAAATTCTCTGACAATAATATTCTTCACTCTGCGTTTTACGCTTTGTTTTTTTTGACTCCAACGCTGACAACCTACTTCTGGCCATCCGTGTTCCGCTGCATGAATGCCTTTAACTCCACAGGGCTGTTTAGGCGTTGTAAGCAAGGTATATGAACGCTTTTTGGCCGCTGCAGCGTGTTCGGCCATTCTCGTTCGGAGCTGTCTTCTGGTTTCTCCGACGTAGTTGCTTTGTCCGCAACTGCACCAGATCCTATAAACGACTCCAGACGATTCTAGCTGTGGCAGTGGGTCTTTCGGTTTCATTACCAGACGCCTAATGGTTGCCTCCGGTCAGTGTGCTTGAGTCATGGTTTTCTGGCCCCCAGTCTATTAACAAACATCATGCAAATACCCGTGCGGACTCCAGACCAGAACTCAAAATCAAGACGAAGGCCCATATCCCATCGGCCATTCGGATAACTCCCTATGTGGCATAACGGATAATCCGACCATCAGAGTCCTAACAGTTGGCTTAACCCACAAATAAACAATTTCAACTAATGTCGGCATGCGCAAATTATACTAGTTCAAAATGCTCTTGCTCAACTTTAACCGTGTCGTCCATACTGCATCTTGGATCTTTGTCTACTGCAGGTACGGCTACCAAATAAGATCCTACCTTCATCTTTGTATTTGACTACTCTATTGGGCTTCTAGTCCATTGCAGAGCTAAGTAATCGAGCAAAACCCCACTTGCAGTTGTCTACCACATTCGTCCATGCAAGACGTCAAATTTCGCTGTTAGTTGATTCGTGTCCAACCCACACCCTCGCTGTCTTCAAACAGGACTGGAATATGAATTCGATTACTCGTTGGGTCACATTACTGACGCACAAACACGCTGACTTTAAAGTGTTATCACCATGGCTCGCTCGCCGCCTACCTGATCTACAGGTCAGCATTTATATTTGACGAAGCCAACAACAGAACTGGGAAGG
>CACRXP010000010.1:2327731-2403434 GCA_902702965.1 Spirometra erinaceieuropaei
CCACCACCACCACCACCACCACCACCACCACCACCATTGCCATCAGTATTATCACGCACTGTATGCTGAAGAACCTTACTCATTATTTCTCAACCGAGCTGTCTGTAATCGGTAAGGAAAGCGATATTCATAATCTCTCTTCTCTAAACACCCCCAACAGTCGGCACTGTACTTCATCTACATGTGCCCATACCACTCGGCCGGACAATAGGCCTCCTTCGCGGAGTTTTCTTCTTAATCTGCTCCAGTACGTCTCAGTGACGTTTGTCTGTTTGCCTGCAGTGGGGTACCTTAAATTCTTTGAACGATTCACCGAGAATTAATCATATCGGTTTGACGGTAGGCGCTTCTACGTCTTCCACTCATCAGTTACGGTGACAGTTCCCTTTGCCACCCATTTCACTACAACGGAAATCAGGGCAGTCCAGCTCCAGTTGTTAACCTGCTCAAATAGAACCTTCTTTCGTTCCTTATCAAACATGCTGACCAGCGACCACTGCCTCCTACGTCTGCTGACGTTGCAATTTCGGTAGCTAATGGGCATTTCTTTAACTTGCGCTTCTACTCCAGTGCCTCCAATCTGGCCGGTTTCCCCACAAACGGGCCGCAGAACAGACCTTGCGGCAGGCTGCGTACCATTCGACAACCGACGTATGACATGTTCCAACATCTTCCATACAGTTGCTGGCCTTTTTTCCCTGCAAAAAATATCAGCTAAATCTTCATGACTGTTCCGATTGCTAGTCGGCTCCTCTCAGACACCGAGCCGGTTTTAAGTGCTTTCCACCTTCTTCCTATTAACACTGGCATATTCACTTATTTACTTTGGATTTTTAAACATCTACATATGTACCATGTAGGAGGGCACCCATCAATCGTGCTACGGAACTCACTAGTCCCGTTGTGTCTTGGGGCTCTCTCTATAGCCCAACCAGCAGCCACACAGCGGCACGTACTATTGGCAGAATAACATTACCAACAAAGTCAAGGGAGACTGGAATGACCATTTCTGGCTACTTAGCCGTCGTCAGCTAGTCATAGCTTACCAGTCACCCACTGCACAGCTCATGCTTCCGTAAATTTACCTTTTAAACATCTTCCTACATTTTTCGCCAGGAATCTCTAATAGCGTACAACGGTCTTTGTTAGTACTTACATTACTCCGTCTTCGTGTTGCATCCTGAAATTGTCTGAATTGGGTTTATTGTCGTTCATTGACAAATCAAACTCGCACACTAAAAAACAGTGGAAGTAGAAACATTACCTATCATTAGTCGCTCCAATTGGCTGGAATCACCTTGGTTGCCTGGCCGGATGTGAACTTACCATCGGAGGCTTACTCGAACCCCATTATTTTTCCAAAATTGCTTTTGTTTATTTTTGATTAACGCGCCAACCGTCCGTTGCTATACAGCATCGCATGTTACGATTTATGGCCGCAATTCAGTTCGTTTCCACGCTTCCTCTAATTTTACTTTTCATCCTACACACGTACTGCCCCACCTGTAAGGACCCCATTACCGCCATTCATGCAAGACACGGAGGCCTGGCTAGCGATCTATCCTGGCGTCCCATGATCTACCGTTGCCCTCTTCACATAATCATAACCCTCAGGTAACTGAACAACTATTTCAACATACACTTTCCCATTCGCATCTGAGATCGTCTGTTCTTTTTTCACGAGTTTTGAGTTGTGTATACTTTTTTGACCTGTATTTTTACGTCTTTGTTTCTAACCAAACCTACCACAATTTTTAAAATATTTTTAATGTTTCCATAAACTTAACCTTGTCCACATTTAATTGGTTGTTTTGCCCGATATGCTTGGACCGCTTTCGGGATCAATAGAGATTTTTAAAAATACATGAGTACTTCAGGAGTCAGTTCACGTACTGTATGCTGACGAACCTTATCCATATTTCTCAACCGAGCTGTCTGTAATCAGTAAGGAACGCGATATTCTTAATCTCGCTTCTCTAAACACCTGCAACATCCTGCAGTGCTTAACTTACGATAAGGTCAGTTTGGGATGTCGCTCTCCCCCACATAGTTGTTACCTCCAGGCTACTGAATAATCACTTCAGCGTACGCTTCCACTTTTTGCAATTGAGATTGTTCGTGCTTCTAATTATGAGTTTGGGGGAATAATTAGGGAAGGCCTCCGTGTAACAGACATCCCCATTTTCCATGGACTATGGTGTATGCAGCACTTCAATCATTATATTTTATGTAATGATATAAGTGCCCACAGAACATCACATTGTTCCTGCAGTGCTGTGTAAGTGAGCAAGTGCGTAGGCACACATGACTTAGCAGATCGAACGCAAAGTAAATTTAAACAGCCTCCTTTTAATAGACCAGGAATTATCCAACGAAAGGACTTGGGTAACAGTAGGTAGGAGGCTCCAATTAGCTGGCAACTCCAACATGTGATGTATGACCGCAAACCGCACTTATTTTTCACGGTTTTTCTCGGTTGAGGTATCTTTGGTTTCCTGACTGAATATTAACTTTCCAGTGGCGGTTTATTTGAAATCCGTCATTCCTCGAAGATTGCTCTTTGCCTATTTTTTAAATTATCCAGCTCACCTTCTTTGCCATATGACAGCATACAATAAGACGCTCGACAGAAATTTAATTATTTTCTGTGTTTCCTTGTATTCCGCCTGCTCTTCTCTCTGCATGTTGGCCCTCCCGTAAAACCCCCTCTATCACCATTCAACGTATGGGGTCCTACATCTTACCGTTGCCAAGGACCTACTCGACGTTACATAATTCATATAGACATTTACAGATCTTGTCGCGGCAGAAAAAGCCAAAGACCTGTATTTTTACGTTTTCGTAATTTCAGCTTTTCTTCTACTCTGTATTTCTAACCAAATCTACTCTGACTTTAAACACATCTTCAGTGTTTCCATCGACTTAAGTTCGTCCACATTTAATCGGTTGTTTTGCCGCATATGTGTGGACCGGTTTCGGGGTCATTGGAAATTTTCGCAAATGTATGCCTACTTCAGGAGTCAGTTCACATACTGTACGCTGAAGAACCTTACTCATTATTTCTCAAGCGAGCACAGGAAGTTTGTGATCAATAAGGAAGGCTAGATTTTCAATCTCTCTTTCCTATACATCTGCAACATCTTGTAATGCGTGACTTACGATAAGGTCCGTTTTAAAATGTTGCTCTGAACTATATAATTATTAACTGCGGCCTATAAAGTCCTCCGTCATTACATACGTCATGATCAGGACAAGAAAGTCAAATGGAGCTTAAGAATACCGGGCAAACACGGTCCGTCGACTAATTCACCCAAAGGTGGGGGGTTGGGAGCACAGACGCAACTAACTCCAATTGACGTGACGACCTACAACACAGGAGGCCACCAACATTCACAAATACCGTCAGAGAGCCAGAACAGCGAAAGAAGGAAAAAATCGATCGGCCCAAAGCCAACTAATTCGACCGTCTATTCAAAATTCTGGTCGGTTTTTGCTCTTAAGGCTTTAATAATGTAGAGCCGACCAGGCCCTCCGAAACGTCAGCAATACAATTCCCTCGATCTGGTGAGCATTTCATTTTTCTCAGAATAGACACACTGTTTGAATTCACCTTTATTATGCATTTCTGCAATAGAAACAATTTTTGTGATCGTTTTCAGTTATATGAAGGGGAAACCCCCTAAGTGTCCGTTTCTTCCCCATTTGTCGGCGAAATTACATAAAGCACAATAAAAACGAGTATCTGTACCAAACATAGTATTATGAGGAATCCGCCCAGTCCTTTATAGATCGGATTCATTATATTCAGTATTTTGCCGGCACAGCCCTAAATTCAGAAAACAGACATGGTGTATATATATATATGACATTCAATTGTAACATTTTTACTAGATTTTGCACTCAAAGCTCACATTCTCGAACATGGATTTAATTGAAAGTTTTCTCCTGAAAGATGAAACTAGACTTCTAGCACCATACACCCTCTGACTTACAGAACTCCGATGGAGCTTCGAAAGTCCACAGCCTTCAACGTTCATTTCAGTAACGCAGTGAAGTCTTATAACACCAAGTTTCGAATGCCAACATCTCAGGAAAGATAGGAACCGATCAAACGGTCACTTTTTACCATACGACATTTCGGCCGTTGCCCAAGACAATGCCTTTGTGCACCGAACAATGTGGTGGAAGCAGCATCGGTGACTTGCGCAGCATCTGTCGCACTCTCCCCTACATCATCGAGCTGAGTGCGGTACTACATATATGTAAATATAATACATACATGTATACAAATATGTATATATAATGTATATATATACATTATATATATACATATATATATATATATGTATACATATGTATACAAATAGATATATAAATGTATAATGTACATATATAATACATATATATGTAATACATAAGCATCTCACTAGGAGTGCAACAGGCCAGACACAAACAGTTGTTTCACGGTCGTTACCGATCATCAGTGCGTCGTAGGCCATATGGAGTGAGGTATATAAATATGTCAAATAAGAGTTTGACCCTCATTGTTGTGGTTAGATTCTCACTTGATTCAATGCTGTCCGCCCGTCAGCTTTCTACAGACGACAATGAAATTTGTGTCATTGGACGCATGCCACATATAATACATAAGCAGCTCAATAGGCCAGACTGGCGCTGGAAAGTTGGTTCTCGACTGGCTCGCTCAACCGAGTCATAGACCTACATCCCACCTAACAGGCACTCCGCACAAGGCTTGAGTCAGCCCAGACAGGATCAATAGATGGGGTGAAAGAAATCACACGGGGCCGACCGTCGACGCTCGCGGAGAAAAGGGATGGCGCCGACCGTAACCCACGTGACCGGCGTGGCACACTATCCCACGGACGTGCCCCCAAGGCCGAAAACACCACGCCCGAGCAGAAACGGTTGACCAGTCCACCGTCTGACGAGGGGGAGGCCGAATAGCACGCTGACCTAGCGGCAACCACGGCAGCCGCGAAGGGGGCACAAGCCACGCAAGTCCGTCAATGATCAAAATCAGACAGGTCAGAACCAGCCAACAGTACATAGGCTAGTCAACGTACGTGCGTTGAGCACGGTTATAATACGAGGCAGGCGGCAAGTCTGAACAAATCAAGGCCAGCAGGAAAAGCCAGCGAGTGAGTGATGATGGAAACGAGAGTTTCCGAAACGGCAGTATGAATACAACCTGGTCCATGAAATCGGCCTCGTGAGGATCCTATTTCGTAACCGTATATGTTAGGGGTTGGGGTTAGGGTTAGGGTTAGGAGTTATGCTGGGGCTTGTCTACTGCTGGTACGCCTACGAAATAAGATTCAACCATCTCATCTTCTTCTTCGCCTTCTTCGGGGGGATGATAAACACGATAATATATATGTCTATAACCGAAAGCCTATTTTATCGTTCCTGCGTCTTCTTAGGGAAAGGCCTTGTAAAGGATAAAAACAACTTGCAAAATGGCCATGCTTGAAGAACTGCAACTTACTACTGGGTGGGCAGTTGATTTGTCGCAGACGCTGGTGTTTTCTGGACAGCACGACTCTGGCAAATTCCACGCGGAATAATAAGCGATAGAATACATTCCGCAGCATTCCAACTGTTGGTCAGGGATTGTTTGTGTTTTACTGAATTAGCTTACCGAACTCTGCAAAGTGTCCATGACGCCTGGGTCGAGAGGAGAATTATTCGCGATAGGGGAACTTAAAAATATACTATCCTGTGTGTGAGAGAAAGTTTGTGGTGTTAAATCAAAAAAATAGCCATTCTTACGATCCTTCCAGATACCAGAATGAAGATGCCCAGTCCAATGTGTACAAGGGCGGTCAGGAACGACAGGACCAAGAACTGTGTGATTGTTAAAACTTCACAGAAAGCGGATGTGACGTACTGTCATAAATGGAAATTGACTGCGACAAAAAATGCTAACACCGGCAAGGATGGCTAATATGACAAGCAACACGCCAAGGCCAATCAGCATGCGCTGAAAACTAAATGAAGCAGTGGACAGAGCATGTGAATAGGCAGGTTGGCTCGCAATGCCTCCGACGACAATGCCCGCGATCCCAATGCCCTAAAGAGAAATAATCGGCAATAGTATATTCAAATAGTGGGATTTCGGTGAGTACAATTACAACTGAAATATTGCACCTTTGGGGACTACGGAAAAACAGGGGTTCACTTTAGTAGACTAGCTTTTATGATAAACACAATTGAGACCGCTCTGGGGAGCTTTCAAATAAATTACTTACAAAGTGATATGTAGAAAAGAACATTTTGTCTAATTAGGGCCTCGATGTCTATCACGATATGGGAAAGCAGTGGATATAAGAACACACTCCCCCTAGATTCCACTAAAGGCACCCCAAAATTAACCCTTATCCTAACCTTAATACTGACCGAACCCCAGTCCCTTGGAATTTAGGGCAAGATCATTCGTAGTGTGGCCACGTCCTACCCTAAAATTTTTCCTGATAACCACTATCCACCATCGAATGACGGGGAAAATGAATTGTCGTTAAAACAGTTTCGTCGGCAACGCTTCTCTACCACAGACTGCTCATCGGTGCAAACCGACCGACAAGGGCTCTAAACCCGAACCCCCAAGCCAAACCAAATTACTCTTTTCTGTTCTGCCCCGCACAACGTTGAATACTACCGATTAGGGCCGTCAGGATGTGGTCCCGTTACTCAAGTGGAAGAAGACTTAACTGGAACGCTGCAGCACTAGCAGATAGAGCTCATACCCACAGCCTTGTTGGCCTGTGATAAGGCTGTTTGATGGCGACAAGAGCGAGAGGTGCTAACTTTATATTATTATTCAATTCTTGCATTCTCAAATGAAGGCATGTCTCAATTCAGACGAACATCGGACAGAATGAGGTTTAGCTTCGATAAACAAGTTTTAAGTGATCCGGCTACCTTGTCGGTTAACATGGTCAGAGTGGCCTTCAATGGCGAGACTTTTTTGCCACTAACTTCCAAAACCGAGAGCCAGCATTACTGACTCGCCTCGCATGTGCTAAAATTACTGAATATCCGAGGCCCTGCCTTAAAACATACCTCGAGATCTCTCATGACAATTCCAGCAATCATTTTATGATGCGCTATAGAAATACAAGCATACCAGTCTGGATTAAATTAAAAAAACTAGAAAACATATAAGGATGAAAACTTTTTACAATGTAGAATAGAGTAGCATGAAATGAACATACCAAATGGCAAAGGCAGACGACACCCAGGACAACTTTGAAACACATTTCCGATGCCATTATTGACCAGGAAACCAAAATTCACAACCAGTCAATTGAGTAGGAGTTTATTTCAATTTGAATTTATTCTCCAGAAGCCTGTTGCCATTGGACTGTTTGGTCACAATGCCTAATAAAACATTTGACTGGTGATTGCAAGAAACCAAGGGAGCTAATTGGTAAGCCTTTGGACTAGTTACAGAACAGTAGTAAGAGGACGGCTGTGAGATACGTGAGGCAAACTACTTGCTCAGAAAACAGCAGTCAGGTGGGACCACAGTTGACCTGTTAGAATATCCAGTTAGCATAATGTAATAAGCGATACGTATGGCAAATTATTTCGCCTTCAAGATTTTAGCATATTGCCAGTACGCCTACGTCCGTGGCTTACGTGTCAGACTGCATGGCGTGGTGGCGACTTTGAGTGCCTAACGAGGTCAGAAGTTGAGGCCTGTACGAGATAATGGGAGAGGGGGGGGGGCGAAGTGGGTGAAGAATAGACTCTGCGATCGAAAGGTGACATGGTTGCTGGGCTGGAGTGTTATGGACTGTCGGGTAGGATATCTGACACACACCCGTCCACCCCCAGGCTTAACTTAGGCCGAAGAAGACGCTGTGATGTAAATTTGATGGCATTAGTAGGATGAGTTCCTTGTGAAACAGCGCAATTCTGTCCACCAACCACGTGGCCGACCTGTGACTTGTCGCGTCCATCATTGCGAGAGTTTGGTGTGAGATTCAAATGTACTCGACCTATAACCCCACCTGCGAATGCTGACTGGTATTACTCATCTTATGATCAGCGATGACGTGGATGTGTTGTTGGCCGCGGTCAGCAAGGAGACCAGATGAGACGCTATTGTAGGAAGACATGTTGTCCAGTAACATCCATTGAAACCGGTGGAAGCGTTGAACGACGCCGAAGCCTTATATCATGCTTAAAAATCACGAACGAAGAGGACTATTCGGGAGGAGTTGATGTCGATAGATACTACCACAGTTTTACGATAAAACTGCAGAATTTAGACGGCATATCAAGTGTAGTAACATTCCTGAATACTCCTGAGATTTCTAAATTTCCAGTCCTGGCGGTGACATCATTAGGGAACATGGTTTTTTTGCAAACCGGACCTCGTAAACAAACCCCATGTCAAGTTTTTTTCTTGAACAAAATAGCTGATGTTGTCGAACAGACGGACAAGGAAGTCGGAACTTGGCAATATTTACCACCGACCGCTTTGGATGAGATCGTTTTGGGTCATTGAGATGGTTTTCCATCGAAAGCGATCTTGCGGTGTTTTATAAAGTGACTTAAGATCTTCATCCTTGCTTATTCTTATTGTTGTATCGAGTAATTTACGTCTTCCATCTAACAGCATATGTGGTGATTTTCGTCGATGTTTCAACATTGTCGGCATTATTAGGTTGTTTCGGATTTAGGAGATCGTATGGGTCGTAGGGTCTTTCCATACCTACTAACGAAGAAGATGAGGGGAGCCCAGAAAAGTTGATGAACGTCTCGGCCACATGATAATCGAATAAATGTTGGCTAAGCCTATTGTTCAATGGGCCCATTGGCCGGTCAGTTAGGCGTCGTCCTAATCCTCATCATCATCATCGTCCCTACCACAAACGATCAAGCAGCATTTTTGTGCCAATTTACTTCGAAGGGAGACCCTAGCCACAGCGACCTTCAGTATCGATCATGAATAGAAGGAGATCTTAGACGCCAATAGATAGGACATCGTATTCTGTGCAGAGAGAGAGGGGGGGGATACGGTTCATTTTGAAAGTTAAATTCAAAATTTTCAGCAAAAAAGGCCTTCCCTCGCTGCGGACAGAATCAAAGTTAACAAATTACGCAAGAGTCACGAAGGTTTACACAAAGGGGAACAACTATCACGAGGACAGTTTGAGTCTCAGTTTATGTATTTATGTCTTTTCACTCGTGCGATAGTGAGCAAGGAATTGCAATACAGAATGCTGGTATGCCAATGTATGGAAAAAGATATGTCGAAGGCCACGGCGCATGGAGCGAGATGACTTTGCAGCAATTAGTTCAGAATGAAGGGGATGGCGATGTCATCCGGAATTCGACCAGCAAATTGCTTGGTCGTTTTGAAATGTTGTCATATGATAATGTCGACTAAAAAGACATAAGAAGTATCGGCAGCAGAAGAGAGCATTCGGAGGACTCGTTTTGAAAGTAGCCAATTTTTTAAGCAAAGCAGGAAACATAATAACAGAACAACAGCGAATTAAAGGAAGAATACAGGCATCTATGGAGCCCCAGACTAAAGGCTGAGGTGTGTGGCAGGAACGCCAACGACGAGTTTAATAAAGGCGTTTACAAACTATAATGAAAAGGGTTATTATATGAAGGGAAAAATGAAAGACTTGATGACAATTCAACATCAGGATACCCGAAAGAGGATACCTCGTTGGGTAGGATGTCCAAGGATTCAGGACTAGAAAACGGTCGCAGTCAGTAAACACACTGGATTGATTTTTGATTATTCGGGAGGAGGAGGCCATTTTCCAATGAACATACTGCGACGTGATAAAAGCCATCCTTCAGAGACTGGAAATGAGTCTGAATTTTGAGAGGGTGACCAACAGCCACATCGTCCGAATACCTAACAAACAGAGAGTCGTTTGGTGATCCCAGGTCATCAGTGTGGAGGGAAAAGAGGTGATGAGATAAAATGGAACCTTGAAGAAATCCACAGTCATGAGGAAGGACCGGTTTTGTGACCCTGTCTTGACACCGGTTCGAGGTGGGGGGGAAGGAGAGGGTACGATAGATGCTGCGCAAGTATGCATTCACTATATACTAATTCACGCAAAAGTCTCCGTCCCTGCTCCACCATGCTGTGGAGTACATGGTGGACGTCGTTGGAAACGACGGTCAAACTGTATCACGCAGAGACGTGATTCAGGCCAGCCTCTAGAACCTGGGGATGTGTCCGATTTTTAAGAGGGTGACCAAAAACCGCATACACCGTATACTTAACATTCAGACAGTCAGTTGACGACCTCAAGCCATCAGTGTACAGGGAGAAGAGTTGAGGGGATAACCTGGAACCTTGAAGGGCTCCACATTTGTCAGGATGGACGGTAGATTTCCGTTGGCCCGATTGGATAACTTGAGTGTGGGAAGTGAAATAATCAAAAAGACAAGAGAGAGTCCTGTCAGGAGAGTCGCACGCAGAGTTCTTGGCAAGGAGGGGACGGCGCAGGACAGTATTAAAGGCCAAGGAGTGGTCGGGAAGCGCACGTGCGTACGCATGCTATTAATATAATGAGTGCCAAGACGCGGGAATATGGGCGGTTGTGGAATTTAGTGGAAGGCCTCCTCTATGTTCTCATGTCGGACCGCTTAAGAAAAAAGGACATTTGGAAGTCAAAAAGAAAAAGTGTTACGTCAGATATGTCCTTTTGTGCTCTAACGTTAGCCGCAATTCAAGTTTAAATTCGCACGTTAATTGAGGCAAGGCGCACATGCGACAAACAACTTCTTTTCAATGTTACGATTCTTGTTAAACATGCCCACACACTTGTAGTCTGTGAAGCGTTCAAGTATGAACGAAACTTGAAAGAGGAAAGGCCACCCCGTAAGTATTCATACAGCTTTTCAACGGCTCTAAGATTAGTCGGCAGAGACCCCGGAGGAATAGAAAAACACTCAGAAATGTGCGAGAATGAAGACGGCCCATGTGCATGCATCGGATGTGCTATCACGTCGTGAAGAAGCATTTACGGTGAAGCGTTTATTGGCTTCTTAGAATATAAGACTTACAGATGCACGTCCTTCCTTGCTAAATTGAATGAAGGTGAACCGTTTTCATGTCCAAAGCCCATTCATGCTAATGAGTAATTCTTATCTTTTAAAAAGTCAACAGCTGGGGACTCATTGGCAGACAAACCTAGAACACTGAAAGCGTAAGCGCGACAATCCTTATCTAGTTCACGTAGGGCAGAGTGGAGCACAGGAGCAACAGCATCTAGGGTACTACGCGTGGACTTATATGCGAATTGTAAAGGGTGGGAAAAACTGGAAGAGAATGGCTTTATAATATCTAGGGCAACTGGTTTAGCAAGCGTCAATAGTGCGTAAGAGCAGGCAATTTGACGAAACATGTAGGGAAAAAATCAGTGGATTTTTAGGGACCGCCAGACCTCAGCGATCTTGGACTCCATAAAAGACATGTAGCATGGAAATGTCGTTTGACGGGAAGATAGGAGTCATTGTGACTAAAGATAACATTTTCGTTTTACAAGTTTAAATCAACATCCACATGTACCAGTGTGTTACGATTGTCAGTCAGAGGCTTAAGACTCCTCCAAATTTCGGCAGAGGAAGGAGGAAATGAAGGGGAGGAAGAAGAGGGAAAAAGTCGGCAAACGGTCTACCAGAATGATTAGATAATAGATTCGAGGGAATTGGCAGCCGGACAGGTTCACACGTCTCCCGACACGAGATCAGAGTGACAGTCGTCGGTGCGCCTCAAGTGCGGACAAGTCTGCGTGGGCCCTGAAATTGATTGGTCGGTTTAAATGGCCGTGATTGGTCGAGAACCAAACTGTCACTGATACACGTGCGAGGCTCGATGTTGCACAGGAATCGGGAATAGAGACATTACGGCTTGATTACACTGTCTGGCGGTTTTGGCTATGCAGATATGCAGAAAGGGGGGGGTGAGGAGTTTGGTGTTATCTTTCGCCTTGGCTTTTTATCCTCGTCTTTTTGTGCCTTCAAGGAGGTGTTTCGAGCAATTTCTGATCAGCAATTAGAACTGTTAGCGGCAGGGATTGCTTTCCTCAATAAATTACTGCCTTCTGTTTTGAGATTCGGCTCGAGAAGCCTTGCGGTTTGAGAATGTGCAGCTTATTATGACAATTAGGCCCTAAGTAACAATTCGCGTCTTTGTCGGTATCTATCCGCCACTACTGATTGCTTGTCTGCATGCGGCCCCCCATGTGGACTCCAGATTAAAACTCAAAATCAAGACGACAACTCATATCTCAACGGCAAGTAAGACAACTCTATGGATGCTTCTCCCATGTGGCATAACAAATAATCCGACCATCAGAGTCCTTACAGTTGGTTTGACCTGAAAATAAAGCATTTCATCTAAAATTGGCGAGCCCAGACTACCCCAGCTGAAAGTCCTCTTACTCAACTTTCACTATGTCGTGCATACTTAATTTTTTTATTTAAATACTCTATCCCGCTTCTAGTCCACTTCAGAGCTAAGTACTCGATCAAAGTCTGACTTGTATTTGTTTACCACATTCGTCCATGCAAAACGCCAAGTTTCGCTGTTAGTTGTTTCGTGTCTCGCCCACACACCCTCGCTGCCTTCAAACAGGACTCGCATGTGGATCCGATTGCTAGTTGGGTCATCTTACTGACGCGCACACCATACCTCGCTCGTCGCTTGCTTGATGTACAAGTCAGCATTTATGTTTGACGAAATCAACCACAGAACTGGAAAGATCTTACGGGGACTGCCTATTAAGGAAATGCGTCTGAGATTTACAATATTAAGATCAATTGTACTTGATAAATAAGAAACTACCACAGATCTAAAACGAATTGGCGGACGGATAGGACTGCCGGCCTCTCGAATTGATGCCGAGATATTGCCTGGACGCTTCTCAACACGCCCATCAGTCATACGAACCTATCCACACACCCTTCCCTCTAATTCAGATGGCGCACACGATTTTCGCACTGAACAGTTGCCCGGTTCGAGTTCCAAGTGAAGCATCGTGTGGGCAGAAAACTGTGTTTTAAAACGTGCCGGATACTTAAGATAATCGCTGAGTCTTAACAACTAGAGGAATTTTGATTGAAATAGCTTTCGGAGAATAGTAAGTGATTGCAGCAAAAACCTTATTCTCGGTAAGCGTTGTAGGCTGGTCAGAAAGCAGCTTTGGGATAATGCACGCCGTCAGTGAGCAGTCGCCCTGCTCGAGTCGCAAGGGCAATATCGCGTGTGCAGAAAACTGTGTTCTACCGCGGGTCGGACACTCGCTGAGCTATAATAAACAGAGGGATTTTGATTGAAACAACATTCGGGAAGTGTCAAGTGAACATGGCCAAAATAACCGTATAATAAATAAGCGTTGCATGCTGGCCAGAAAGCAGCTTTCGGATAAAGCACACTCTCAGTGTCCACGAGCCGATATTCAACAGATTTTGTGAAGCCTTAGTGGAAACAGTTAGCTAAGTATTCGTCTGTCAATACTTTCACAACAGTGAATCAAACACTTTTTTCCACCGTAACCATGCCTAAGCACTTCTAGAACAAAGATCTACAATAGATGTTCTATCCTACCAATGTTTACCGAAATTCTGACATATGTTTTTAAATCGAAAAGGTTACCTAAGTTGAGTTTTCACGTCAATTACCCTGTCGCATAGGAATGCCGGCTTTCGAACAAGCCGCCTATTGACTACCTGCATAAACTGCACGTTGCAGGAATGGCTACTTAATTAGTATGAATTTTCCCATCGATTTTCGACGTCCTTATGAATTCAAATATATTTTTTACTGGGAGAATGCGTATATATTGGTTTAAAGAAAGTTTCCAGTTACGAAATTTTTTGAGACCATGAAATGTTCAATCATACAGCCTCGCACCGGCACATTCTTTAACGCTGCTTGTAAAATAGACAACTAGGTCCCTATCCATTATAAAGTTTTATGAGGCCTATGTGTCCCCTTCATAATAGTACATCAAAATCTTTGATTTCTCTTGCACGAAAAGCATACAGCTTGCAGTCCAAAAACCCTGAATGCAAGTGTAACGGCAGGTAAGGTTCAAAATTATTCGGGAAATGTGGAAGTCTTTTAAAACCGAAAGATGCTAACTCTTCAGGGACACAAGTTTTAGAAGACGTAATTTACCACCAAATAAATAAACGAAGGAATATTTTTGTGCATTTCTTTTACAACAACCAATGGAGATAATTCCGGCCACATACAGTGTGTGACCTATCTCATGAAATGTTGACTGAAATTCTGAAACATGTTTTCGATTAGGAAGGAGTACTTAGGCGCGGTTGTAATACTAGTTATCTTGCGCATAATCCTATAGTATTTCGGACTTGGCAGGATGTCGGCTTTTAAACACACTGCTTTTTAATCTCCTATAAACAACGTGCTCGGTAAAAATGACTACTTAAGTAGCATGCATTTTTCTCATTGATTTTCGATGGCCTTGCAAATTCAAATATATCTTATAGAAACCATAAACATAAATTTGCTTTCTGTCAGTCAATTAATAGACAATCACGCCTTCTTTATATTTTTTATTCAAGGAAGGAGTATAATTAGGTTTTAAAACGTTTCTAATTATGAGATTTTTTTAAGACCGCGCAATGTCCATTTACATAGCATCGTAATAGCCGTTTATGACAGCTCCTCGTGAAATGTACAACACAGTCCGGATCCATTGCAAAATTTTATAAATCCTATATGGTATCTTCCTAAACGCATAAAGGAATATGTGATTTTGCTTACGTAGAAAGCATGCATCTTGTAAACTGGAAACGCTAAACGCTAATGCAGTGGCAGATCTGGCTCAAAATTATTCGGAAATCGGAAAACTTTTTTAAAACCTAATTATACTCATTCCTTTAACAAAAACTATAAAGAAGACGTGGTTCCCTATTAATTGACTGAAAGAAAGCGTATTTTTGTTTGTGGTTTCTGCAAGATATATTTGAATTTGCAAGGCCATCGAAAATCAATGAGAAAAATGCATGCTACTTAAGTAGTCATTTTTACCGAGCACGTTGTTTATAGGAGATTAAAAAGCAGTGTGTTTAAAAGCCGACATCCTGCCAAGTCCGAAATACTATAGGATTATGCGCAAGATAACTAGTATTACAACCGCGCCTAAGTACTCCTTCCTAATCGAAAACATGTTTCAGAATTTCAGTCAACATTTCATGAGAGAGGTCACTCACTGTAAGTAATCATTTTTAAAGGAAGGTAGTTTATGCAAGCGGCCTCCTGATGGGACTGCGATATCTTAACAGTATGTGGCATTGTAATTAATGTAACAAACCTACTTAAGTCTTCTTTTGCAATTGAAAACACATCTCAGAATTTCAGTCAATATTTCGTGGAAAAGCATATTTACTGTAAGAGTACCAGGGACGATGCCTTTTTCATTTTCCATCCCAAACACGACATCGCATGAAAGATCCCCAGTCAGTAGGTATGGATTCATTTGCTAAGCCCAGTATGCAAGGGAGGATGGTGGTGATTTTGGAAAGTGCCGCCTTTCACGCACATCGAACGCTTATTATTCTCCATTATGTTCCATTGCCTGAGTTAATTGCGCCTGTTATGATTAACATGAAACTCATGCCACTTTAGCACCTATAAAATGTATCAACTGGCAAGCTTTACATCGATGGTAGGGGGCGCTCACCGATCGTTCTTACGGAACTCACTCGTTCGTCACTGTTCGTTCGCTACAAGTTCATTCACATCCGGCGCCCGTTTAAATTGTTCCTTTTGATGCATACAAAATGTTTCAGATGATTAAATTTTTCACCCAGACACTCGCAATCAAAGGAGTGGCTCTTTACGCTGTTCTGCAGTTCTGTAATAACATACTGCCAATGTCATGCGCCACTGGGCGACTGCTGGTTGGGCTCAATAGAGAGCCGGTAGGGCACAACGGAACGAGTAAGTTCTGTAAGAACGATCACTGAGCGTCCCCTACAATTGTAAATTCCCGATCGAAACCGACAGGACAACGGTCCCGTGGCCCAGTGGTTAGAGGCGCTGGACTTCTAACAAGTCGCGAGTTCGAGCCCCAGATGTTCCACATTTGGGGGTTGGGTATGACTGGCTGATGACGGCTAATGAGCCAGAAATGACCATTTCAGTCTCTCATGTCCTTGTCGGAAAGAACATAAAGCTTTACATCACCGAGTACAGTCAAAGTTCCTCACATTCCTCCGGATACAAATTCCCAGTCGGTACAGTTGATACACATCTAGTTGCTCAGTTTGCTCACCGCCGCCGCATGTTCAGCCATCCGCGTACGAAATAATCTCTCAGTTTCTCCGACGTAGTTGCTTTATCCGCAACTGCACCAGATCCGATAAACGACTCCAGACGTTTCTAGCCGTGGCAGTGGGTCTTCGGTTTCGGTTTCTCGCACCACTTGGGATTGGAGTTGCACACAGACCGGAGGCAACCATCAGGCGTCTGGTAATGAAACCGAAAGACCCACTGCAACGGCTAGAAACGTCTGGAGTCGTTTATAGGATCTGGTGCAGTTGTGGACAAAGCAACTACGTCGGAGAAACCGGAAGACAGCTCCGAACGAGAATGGCCGAACACGCTGCAGCAGTGTGGAGAAATGACGCTAGCATTCAAGTTGCGGCTCATCCGACGAGATCCGGCCACACATTCAAATTCGACGAGGCTGAAATTCTCGCAAGAGGTGACAATTGCGTGAGCCTGGAGCTACTGGAATCATGGTTTACTGGCCCCCAGTCCATTAACAAGTGCATGACCTTCCCCTTCCATACTTAGTGCTGAGACTTCGTCCAGACGGAGTAATTAGCCACGCGGGGAGCGCACAGGTGAACACTCTTCCCAACACCAGGGTCGATGCGTCAGGTGGTCGAGCAATCATCACACCAACATCCAACGAACGTGATGAAATTGCAACAATTAACGACGCGAACGTCGGCCATCAAGCAATTAACACACCACGTGCAACGATGCCTGATCAAGAGGGGGGGGGGAGCCGTGAATATTCATAGGCATGAGGTAGCATGGCGACTGCATCCTATAAATACTGCAGTCCGTTGTGCATGAATCACCCGTATCTGCCGTTGTCTCTGATGATGGATTCGAGCAGGAATCCGAAACGTCGGGCTAATAAAGCTCTCGTCCAAGCGATCGTGTCTTCTTCTTCTTCAAGATTATAAACCCCCTTTAATTTAGATGAATCTTTCCAGTCCCAATTGCTTAACGTTATGTGGTCCAACCTCAGGAGAGACGAAGACTGGCTGGCCAGCACTTTTAGGACTGGCTGTCTACTGAATTATTTTGCTGTCTGTAAGCATCCCAATACATACAAGCGAGGGTTGCGCGTGACGTATACCAAAGATTGCAGTAAAATTTAATATCTTTCAATCTTCTTTCGCCAGTTGGAAGCTAACATCAGTCGCGTAACTAAAATCGTGTCAGAAAACACTGTCACCCGCCCAGTCCTTTACTGCACTGCTTTCCCGTACTGAATTAGTAAGTAGGAGTCCGCAGAATGCAGATAATAAAGTGGACCGCTGGTTTGGGTCCACATCACAACAAACTTGACAAGACGACGACTATCTGGATCTAATTCAAACGGTTATTCAAGTCGCATTTCGCTGTCCTGAACTTTGACTTTCATTGCCGCAGCCATCCACCACGCAAATATATGTTAACTCAGCCTGATGGTTGAGTGAGTCTCGGAATTTAATGACCACACAAGTTTGTGGGGAGTCTTTTCCTCTCAAACTCGATTTCTGCAACGTCACGATATTTTATTTGATGACTTTCTATGAGGGATGAATGTTCAGAGGAAATGGGTCTCCGAAGGTGTTTACTTCAGTCATAGTTCAGTCCCAAGCATTGCACTGCGGCTTGATGGTTCTCTTCGGATTCAAAGGTAGACTGAAAAGAAAATGAGTCTTGAGCCTTGGTTTTCAAGACACTGTTGTCACTATGTCTGCAAATGAGGGTCACTGAAACCGAGCCCAGATTGCGACCTTGAAGTGGTACTGAGAGAGAGAGAGAGAGAGAGAAAGAGAGGAAGTCGCTTTATTTTGAAATCATAAGTTCAACATTTTCAGCAAACAATTGGCTCCATTCACTATGGGCAGTAAATAAGTTAATAGATTATTCAAGAGTCAAATTTTAAGACAAAGCAACGATTATTATGAGGATAGTTCAAGTCTTAGCCTCTGTATTTCTATCTCTTCGCACGTAAGATAGCGCGCTAGGAATAACAATACAGAAGCTCGATAAGCCCATGTGCGACATGACATAAGTCGGAAGCTGCAGCGCATCGGGCGGGAATACTTCGCAGAAATAAGATCAGAATGCAAGGGATGGGCAACGTCATCTATAATCCGACCAGAAAATTGCTTGACCTTATTGAAATGTCGTTGTAGGATAGCGTTGACTAAAAAAGATAATAAACACCAGCAGCAGCAGAAGAGAGCATGCGGAGGACTCGTTTCAAAATTAAAAGATGCTTTTTAAGCAAAGCAGGAAAAATGACAGGAGAGCAGCAGTAGCTCTCGCCATAATGCACTTTGGCTAAATTTTCGCGAATGGATGTTGTCATGAGTCGTGGCGCATCGGCCACCCGTCCGCTGTTAGCTGAAAGCTGACGTAAGAGCGGGCGCCTACAGCGTTTACCGATCTTTAGTTGGTGCAGAGCTCATAGTTTGGTTCTGAAGCAGTGACGGTCTGCGTACTTTCTATGCAAATGCATCCATCATTACCCTGCATGGTGTTTAGTAATCTCTACGGAACACCCTAATTTTAACTAAAATTATCTTATGACTCTGAAAGTCCATTAGGTAACGGCCCGAAATTCATTCTGTAAAAGAAAATAAGTCTTACTTCTTGGTTTGTTGTCCCATGTCTGCAAATGAGAGCATGCCCAGATTGCGACCTTGAAGTGGTTCTGAATTCTTTTTGCTGCTTCTTTCTCAAGACTCCGCTGTGGAATTTGACACGCTCATTTTAACTGTAACTCCTAATGCGTCCTCAAGCTGCATAACCGGGGCAAGACTCTTAATTTGGTACTTATTGCAGAAGTATGGAAATACATTTCACGCATGAGCACTTGAAAATATTGGTTATGCAGAATTAAATTATAAAAAATTTCCTGAATAAATGATGTCATCAGAAGGACGCGATTTTTCCCACAAGCTTAAAAACATGCCTAGCTTTCATCCACAGCACTCCAACAACGAAACGACCAACTGCGACCGACATCTTAATTTTCCCACTGCATGAGAGGAAACACTGCCGGTCTTGTTAGACGCAAAAAACTTGGATTGGCGACAGAAAAGCAAGAAACACACCGATGCGCCCAACTATTCAGCGGAGCAGGGCCAGTAAGAGGAGAGAAGAACCACACCCAAAGAGTGAAAAATATAAGGACAGCAACGTGAAAAAACTGGGGCACATGGTTGGGCGCCGAGACCGCATTCACGCACCACAGTTGGATCGTCGCGGATGAGGATGTCCAACGAGTGCCCCACAGCAGGGATGATGGCTTGCTGATATTCAAAGAACGTCTCAACACCGTCTTCTCGAACAGTCGATCTACGATGGAGGAGGAAGAGAACAACCAGCCGGTCTTTATGGATGTCCTCGTTTGCAACAAATATTGTGGTGGTCTAAAAATCAAAGTGTTCAGGAAAGCGACAAACACGACGCAAGTACTGAATTTCAACAGTAACTACTCGATCAGTCACAAACGCAGTTGCGTAAGGGCGCTATACCGGCACCTTGAGACGCAATGCAGTGAAACGGAAGACACGGTTGCTGAATTGGAATATCTTCAATGGGTGCTGAGAGCCAACGGCTACCCGCGCAACTTTTTGACCGGTGCGTACTCAAACGAGACCGTAGACAAAATCCAACCGGCCCCAAACTTTGACGGGCTCTTCCGTACGTGAAGCACGTCTCGGAAGCCGTTAGTCGTCTTCTCACTCCACTTGCAGTTGAGGCTGCACACAGACCGGAGGCAACGATTGGGCGCCAAGTCATGAGACCGAAAGATCCACTGCCACGGCAAGAAACGTCTGGAGTCGTTTACCGGATCTGGTGCAGTTGCGGACAAAGCAACTACGTCGGAGAAACTGGGAGATTACTCCGTACGCGATCTGCCGAGCACGCAGCAGCGGTGAGGCGGGGAGACGCTAGCTCTCAGGTTGCGGTACACTCGACGGGACCCGGACATATTTTTAAATTTTCTGAGGCCGAAATCCTTGCACGGGGTGACAACCGCCTGAGCCGCGAGCTGCTCGAATCATGGTTCTCAGCCGACAATCTATCAACAAGCGCAATGAGCTCCCTTTACCATATTCCGTGCTGAGATTTTCCCTGGGCAGGGGAATCTGTCACGCAAGGAAGGTGCGGGCAAGCAATTATCCTAGTGACAGTGAGCCAATTTGCAGAGCAATCGTCACACCAGCATCCAGCACGGATGAAAAAATCATGGCAAAACGACTCGGACGCGGACTGACAAGCTACCATCGCATCAATTACGACCCCAGCGGTGATTGCGAGAGCTGTTAATTACAGTGCGCATATGGTCCCACGGCAGCCACGTGCTATAAATACTGCACTACTTGTGCCATCATTACCCTTATCTGCGACTGTCTCTGGTGATGGGTTCGAGTGGGAACCCGAAACGTCAGGCCACTAAATTTCTTATTCCAGTGATCACATCTTCGTCTTCTGAACTGCTACCTGGAACTCACCTGTTCGCTTCTATCAGCAGTTTCTCATTCATCAAGTACTGTTAATCTGCTTATTATACATCCCAGACGCATTTTATTGTCAGACAGTACCTGTGAGGTTTTCCAATTCTGTGGTTGGTTTTGCCAAACATAAATGCTGACTTGTACATCAAGCAAGCGCGAGCGAGCAAGGGTGATAGCATTTTAAAGTCGGTGTATGTGTGCGTCAGTAAGGTAACACAATTAGTAATCAAATTCCCACGCAAGTCCTGTTTGAGGATAGTGAGGGTATGTGGGTGAGCCACGAAACAACTAACACGTAAACTTGACGTTTTGCATGGGCCGATGAGGCAAACAAATGCAAGTCAGGTTATGATCGATTACTTAGCTCTGAAATGGACTAGAAGAGGAATAGAATAGTTAAATAAAAATATGGAGTATGCCTGACATAGTGAAAGCTGAGTAAGAGGACTTTCAGCTGGGGTAGTCTGGGCTCGCCGATTTTAGACGAAATGCTTTATTTTCAGGTTAAACCAACTGCAAGGACACTGATGGTAGGAGTATTCGTTATGCTACATAGGAGAAGCATCCATTGAGCTGTCTTAGGTGCCGATGGGGTATGGACTTTCGTCTTGATTTTTACTTCTTGTCTGGAGTCCGCATGGGTGGTCGCATGCAGACAAGCAATCAGTAGTGGCGGTTTAATACCGACAAAGATGCGAATAGTCACTTAGGGACTAACTGTCATAATAATCTCTTAATACCAAATTCACAGGTCCTCTCGATCCGAATCTCAAGACGGAACTCCGTGGTTATTGAGAAGTGTAATCCCTGTCGCCAAGAGTTATAATTGCTGATCAGAAATTACTCGAAGACACAAAAAGACAAGGTTAAAAGGCCAAGGCGAAAGACAACACCATACCACTCACCCTCGTTCTGCATATTTCCATAGCCAGGACCGCCAGACATTGTACTCATGGCGTAGTGCCTCTATCACCGTCGCCTGTGCAACATCGAGCCTCGCACAGGTATCAGTGACAGACCGATTCTCGACCAATCACAGCTATGCAAACCGACCAATCAACTTCAGGGCCGACGCAGACTTGTCTGCGCTTGAGGTGTAACGACCGATTGTTTTAAACGGACCACAGCGGAATTACTGTACCTTCCGCCGCGAACTCCTGGCGATCGTTGTGTTCCTACGTCAGTTCAAGCACCTGTTGATCGGACGACGTTTCGTCCTCCGCACAGACCACAGAGCCCTGCAGTGGCTGCGGTCCTTCAAGGACCCCATGGACTAGCTGGCACGCTGGCAGGAGTTCCTGCAGGATTTCGATTTTGAATGCCAGTACCACCCGGGCCACAAGCATGGCAACGCAGATGTCCTTTCCCGCCTTCCCCACGTCACTGACGCAGACCCTGACGTACAGACAGCCGGCGTTAACGCTATCGTTGTGTCTGAGCCTACACGCCACGAATGGGCAACAGCGCAAACAACGGACCCTGACACGGCCACTATTTACCGCCAAATGAGTCTAGGGCTCCCCAAACCTGCCGAGCGGGAAATGAGAGGCGCCAGCCAGAGCGCCCGCCTATTGCTCAACCAATGGCCCTACGTCACCATCGAAAATGACATATTGTTCCTCCGTGACCCCACTTCCAACCGGCTACGACCCGTCGTTCCCGGATGCTTGGTAGAATCCGTACTCACTGACCTCCACACACAGCTAAGACACAGCGGCCAACGCCGCACGGAACTCGCTTCCCGCAGCCGCTTCTGGTGGCTTCAACTACGTTCGGCCGTACAACGTTTCTGTCAGTCCTGCGCCACGTGCGCTACGTTCAAACCCCCCTCCCCCTCATCCCGTGCCCCACTGCAACCTATGACTACTGGGTTCCCAGGAGAGCGTGTCGGCCTGGACATCTTAGGACCCTTCCCAATATCGGTGCGCGCGGTCGAGTACGTCCTACTCATGGTGGACTATTTCACCAAGTGGGTGGAAGCCGTGCCACTCCTCCGCCAGGACGCGGCATCAGTCGCAAATGCCATTAGCTGCACTTGGATTAGCCGGTGGGACGCCCCCTTGTCATCCCATTCAGACTGCGGCGCCAATTTTCAGTCCCAGCTTCTACAAGACGTCTGCGAGATCCTAGAGATCCGCAAAACCCGAACTACGCCGTATCACCCCGAAGACAACGGCCTTGTGGAAAGGACCAACCGCACACTACACGATCTCTTACTTGTATTTTCACGTGACGGGCACGAACACGACTGGGACGCACATTTACCTCTGTGCCTGCTAGCTTATCGCGGAACAGTACATTCTTCCGCGGGGTTCACCCCTCACTACCTCTGGACTGGCCGTGACCTACGCCTCCCAGCCGACCTTCGCTATCCCTACCCACACCCGACCCGTCCACACTACACGAGTACGCCACTCACCTCCGAGGGGTCATACGCTCAGTTCATAACGCTGCCCGCGTCGCATTAGGAGCTGCTACCCAGCACCAAAAGGAGCAGTTTGACCGCCACACCGCTGGCACCCCACACCAAGTTGGCGACCTGGTGATGCACTTCAACCCCGTACCCCCACACGACAACTCCGCTAAACTCCACCACCCATGGCAAGGACCGTTTACCGTACTCTACGTGCTCGTTCCCACCACATTCCTGTTACGCGACGCCGTCCACGCTGATTTCCCCTCCTTTACGGTACACTTTTCCAAACTCAAACCTTACCGAGGACGCCTACCCATTTGCACTTCCGATTCCCTACCCGTCATCCCCTTAGACCTAGTTCCCCCGGTAGCCATTGAGGTCTCCGTCCCTTTCCCCATCGACTGCACCAGCACTGAGGACAGTGCTGTACCTTAAGAGGGGGGCATTGTAACGACCGATTGTTTTAAACGGACCTTTTTACTTCCCGCCCTCCCTTTCAGAGTTTGGGTCACGTGGATTCAAGCCGACGCCTGTCGACGCGCCCTCCGCTAAGTCCCCTTTTCCTTATCGTTTTCGTATTCCTGGACTGCCCATTCGTTTTCCATCTCGTTTATTTCACAACTAACCAACCTTTTTCCGTATTTCGCGTTTTGTCGATTCATAGGATTAAGTTGTATTCCCATATTTGTTTAGTAACCTTTACCCACTATTTTTACCTTTATAATAGATCGCGCTAAACTTATTTTTCTATCGTTCCGCTAACCTTTTGCCAATAAACTTTTATATTAGTTCATCCGTCGCCATTATGTCTACTCCACCTCTTTCATTTGCTAGTGTGTATGGGGGAGTAACTCAACTTTTAGAGGAGTTTTCCATGGCTACACATACGAAGGACCACAAGCCATCATATTCAACCTCAGGCCTCCCCGAATTCCTCAGAGTCCCTCTCTACTCGGCCGCTACAGAGGCTCACCGACGACTGTCGCAATGTCACTCGGGTCTCCTGATCTCGTGTCGCCGGACGGGTGAGCCTGTCAGGCTATCAACTTTCTCCAGTCTAGTATCTGATTATTCTGCCAGACTGAATGATCAGTTTGTTAGTCAGCTTTTTGTCTCTTCTTCCTCCCTTCTCTTTCCTCCTACCTCTGCCAAAATTTGGAGGAGTCTTAAGCCTCTATCTGACCATCCCTATATCTTTTGACCGATTGCCTACTCTTCCGCAATATTGTAGCTTGCCGAACCCGTTGCCCTAGATATTTTGAAGCCATTCACTTCCAGTTTCTCTGATCCTTTACAATTTGCATATAAGTCCACGTGTAGTATCCTAGATGCTGTTGCTCTTGTGGTCTATTCTGCCCTACGTGAACTAGATAAGGTTTACCGTCCCTAAACATGTGCTTTACTTGACTATCAGTGTTCTCGGTTTGTCCACCAAGGAGTCCCCAGTTGTTGGCTTTCTAAAAGGTAGATACTACTCATTAGCATGATCGGGCTTTGGAAATGAAGACCGTTCACCTTCATTCAACTTAGTCAGGAAGGACGCGCACTTGTAAGTCTTCTATTCCAAGATGACAGTAAACGCCTCACCGTAAGCGTTTCTAAGCGACGTGATGGCATATTATGGGTATCCGATGCATGCACACGGACCGTCTTCATTCTCGCACATTTCTTAATGTTTTTCTATTCCTCCGTGGTCGCCGCGCACTAATCCTAGTAGCGTTGAAAAGCTGTATGATGACGTACGCGGTAGGCTTTCCTCTTTCAAGTTCCGTTCGTAGTTGAGGGCTTCCCAGATTACAAATGTGTGGACATGTTCAGCAAGGATCGTAACTCTGAGAAGCGGCAATGTCAAGGCATCCTTCGCCCGTGGAAGTTTGATAGCCTTAGTAGGATTGCAGAAGATGAGTTCAGCTGAATTGTAAGTTCTTTCAATAGCGCATCTCAATCGCCGCTTGATGGTATTAGAGATGTTGTCGCGCTTGAAGGGTAAGGATATTAAAACGGGCTTTCTCGGAACAGATTGCTCCGTCAATTTTGGCCGTAAAGTGTTGCTGTACTTTTCGATGAATCGTGCTGGATATCCCCGTTTAAGCAAGGCTGTTTTGAGGCAAGAAATTTCATCATCCAGCCTTTCAAAAGAGCAAATGTTTCTTGCTTTTTGGAATAGAGTATAAACCAAATTTCGCTTTCGTTGTATCGGTACAAAGCTCAAGAAATGCAGGTATTGGCCTTTCCATGTACCTTTGTGGAAACCAGATCGCCTTATTGAACCATCTTCCTGTCTAGTCATGAGGACATCCAGGAAAGAAAGCTTGTTGCACTGCTCCTTTTCCATTGTGAATCTAATCTTAGGATGGAGACCGTTCATGGCAACAAGCAGGTCTTCGGCTTCATCGTCGTTATCAACAATAGCAAAAATGCCGTCTACACAGCTTTTGTGCAGTGTTTTCCTATTCAGCACTCCCTACTTTGCTATCTTTTTTCCTGGAAAGTAGTTGCAAGCAAAAAATAGTAACAGAGAGAGGGGGAATTGAAATGACCATCTCTGAATTAGTTGCCGTCATCAAACAACCGTTTCACAGGTCAGTAGGAGCCTAGGTGTGAGTGCTATCTGTTAGCGCTAGAGTGTTCAAGCGAAATGTTCTTTTGCTTGAGTAGCAGAAAAGGACGATTTGGTTTGGATTGGAGGTTCGGGTTTATAGACCTAGTCGGTCGGTATGCAGGGATCAGCACTCAGCGGTGGACAAGGATTGCTGACGAAACTGCTTTTATAACAATTCAATTTCCCCGCTAATGGATGGTGGGTGGTGGTTATTCGGAAGAATTTTAGGGTAGGACACGGGGATAAGATACTCTCCCCGGTAATAAAGACATACTTGTATTAAACTCCAGGGAGATGGGGGTTAGGGTTAAAGTTAAGTTTAGGGATTTAGCGTAAGGCCACCTATGCTGTGGAAATGGGTTCCTTTTCACACTCCATTCCCGTTTCCACTTTTCGTATGGTAGATAATTTATGAAAAAGCCCCCCCCCCACACATTCCGGCTTTAATTCCGTTTTTCAGAACGGCCTAAACAGATCCGCCGTTGACAGATCTTGGAAACGTGGCCCCACTGACACGAACCCCTAACCCTAAAGCCTAAGACCCCCGAAAACTTAAAACCTAACTTTAGCCTGACAACTAAGCCCTCCCCTCCCCTCCCCCCCCTTAACATACTAACTCTGCCGGCCGTTAACGCAACTAACCCGCGACTGCCCCATGCTCCATAAACCGAAAATTTCCACAAAAATAACACGTCTACTGGAGGCGAAGCCAGTACAAAATTTTATAAGGCTGCGAAAATGTGGGGCCGCGTTCCCTATCCTCATCCCAAGTCGTTTCCTCATAATCTCCAAAGATGCAGCATTTCAATGGTAATGTTGCTATAATATCGCAAAGGACTTGAAGAAGGAGACACGATCGCTGGGACAAGAGCTTCATTAGCCTGACGTTTCGGATTCATCCTCAAACCCATCATCAGAAACAAAAGCAGATACGGCTGGTTCATGCACAAGGGGCTGCAGTATTTATAGGATGCAGTCGCCATGCTACCTCATGCCTATGAATATTCACGGCTCCCCCCATCCCCCTCTCTTGATCAGGCATCGTTGCACTTTGTGTGCTGACTGCCTGATGGCCGACATTTGCGTCATAATTGCTGCAATTTCATCACGTGCGTTGGATGTTGGTGTGAAGATTGCTCGTCCTTCTGATCCACCGCCTCTGGTGTTGGGAAGAGTGCTCACCTGTGCCCTCCCGCGTGGATAATTACTCCGCCTAGGCGAAGTCTCAGCACCGAGTATGGAAGGGGAAGGTCATTGCACTTGTTAATGGACTGGGGGCTAGTGAACCAAGAATCAAGCAGCTCGTGGCTCATGCGGTTGTCACCTCTTGCGAGAATTTCAGCCTCGTCGAATTTGAATGTGGGGCCGGTCAGACAACGGTTGGTAGACTGGATTGAGCAAGGCGAAGGCGAGGTCCCTGTCATACGGGACCGGTGGGAAAGGGGGGTTTTATGGGTGGGGTAATTGGAGAACCCGTAGGAGAATAAGTTAAAAAATAACAAAAAGTTATGGTTTAGAAAGTACATAATAAAATTCTTCTGAGGTGAAAAAGCGCCGAAAATTCAAAAAGAAGCCTTTCATGTGTGGCTCAGCCTGCGGAAGACGGCGGCGGAAAGAGATAGGTCTAGCTGACAAGGCGCCCCTCGTAACCAATAGCTGCAAGGTTCCAAAGGCCAAGGTCATTCCGCTAAAGCTGCCCCAGAAAATACGACACGTGATGATGAATCCTCGTGAAATACCAACGGCAAGTAGATCGCTGGACAGTGAATCCCAAGAGCGGTAAGTATTAATGTAGAATGCATAAGAGGCAGAGGACTGAATCCCTATTTATTAATTTGTTCAATAATTGTCGAACGTTTCCCACTTATAGAACACAGACAGCAAAGAAGGCATGTAAGGCGGCTCTGCAAGTTAATAAGCCATCCGAGATCGCACAGATCCTGGATATTATGCAGTCCCCAAAATTAGTGCAATATTTACAAGGTAAACGAGTCCTGGCGGCGGAAGTTAGATGTCGCAGGCCGTTCTGGCCTACACCGGCCCAAGGCATCCAACCCAACTCCTAGGTCTAAGTACACTGACCTTGAAGCCGCGTAATGATTAAGGTAAAACGAAAAGCCAACCGTACTGATCGCCGCATGCCCGCCAACCCGCGGGACGCCGGGGCAGGCAAAGTTAGCCGATTGGGTGCCCGTGGTAGTGCTAACGCAAAACCCGACAAAAAAAGCAAACGGCAAGCGGCCTTAGAAGACCATACAGGAAGCCAGCGACCCGGTTCGACGTCTATACGGGTAAGCCAGAAAGGCAAGTGCAGCCCCTGAAGTTTTGGGGGGGGGTTGGAGGGTGACATGGTGTGCGCTGCAGCAGACCGATAAGCAAGTAGAAATGGAAGGTGCACTGACGGGGCAGACCTGCACCGATCAAATGCACCCAACGCCTACGCGCCTAGCCAACCCACACGGAAACCGCACAGAACGCGATATGGGAGGTCCCGCAGAAAGCCGAAAACGGCATCTACAATATAGGGCATTTCGTTTAATCTGTGGCTGGGAGGGCAATGGCCGTGGTCGAATTCCACTACAACCAGCTGAAGGCAAAGTCAAGTAAACATAGCTGGAGTACCTAACCGTAGTAACGTAGCAAGCGTGCTAAGCGGCTGATGAGCGGAGATGTGAACATGAGCAATAACATGAAGGACTTTACAGCATAACCGCCCTTCCTTCGTCCAGTTGTAAGCTGTAAGTATACGCAGGAGGTATGGCAATGGCAAAACAGCAGCAGACAAGGTTTCCCAAAGCAAGATCGAATGCATTACACCCCCGTGCGGCCGACACGGTTGAAATATGTAACCTAGTATAAGCATGCCTACTGATAGGAAGCAAGTACGTCAGCAACGTTAACTCACAATCCCAAACTACGAACATTTGTCCCACCGTGTGGCCGGATCTCGTCGAATGAGCCGCAACTTGAGAGTTGGCGTAATTTCCCCACACGGCTGCAGCGTATTCGGTCATTCTCGTTCGGAACTGTCTTCTGCTTTCTCCGACGGAGTTGCTATGTCCGCAACTGCACCAGATCCGATAAACGACTCCCGACATTTCTTGCCGTGGCAGTGGGTCTTTCGGTTTCATTACCTGACGCCAGATGGTTGCCTCCGGTCCATGTGCAACTCCAACCTAAAATGGTGCGAGAAGGCGGTCGACAGCTTCGGAAACGTTCTTGACATGAGGAAACGCTTGTTAGATGTGACAACTGCGTGAGCCTTTCCATACTCTGTCCTGAGACTTCGCCTAGGCGGAGTAATTAGCCAGGGTCGATGCGTCAGATGGTCGAACAATCATCACACCAACATCCAACGCACGTGATGAAATTGCGACAATTAACGACGCGAAAGTCGGTTGTCAAGCCATTAACACACCACGTGCAACGATGCCTGATCAAGAGGGGAGGATGGGGGGAGCCGTGAATATTCATAGGCATGAGGTAGCATGGCGACTGCATCCTATAAATACTACAGCCCCTTATGCATGAACCTGCCGTATCTGCTTTTGTCTTTGATGATGGGTTTGAGGGTAAATCTGAAATGCCAGGCTAATGAAGCTCTTGTCCCAGCGATCGGGTCTCCTTCTTTTAGACTGTTACTTGGGACTCGCCTCTTCGCTTCTATTAGATATGTAAAAGTCTACATGCTCTATGTAACGTCGAGTAGGCCCTTGGCAACTATAGGGAGTATGATCACATATAACTTGTGGTAGTTTCTGGAATGATCAATAGGTTGAATGGTGGTAGAGGGGTTTTACGGGTGGGGCAACAAGCAGGACGAAGAGCAGGCGGAATGCAAGGAAACACAGATAATAACTAAATTACTGTCGAGCGTCTTATTGTATGCTGTCGTATGGCAAAGAAAGGGAGCGCGATAATGCGAAAAATAGACAAAACGCAATTTTCAGAATTGACCGATTTTAAATAATCCCCCCACTGGCAAGTTTGCATTCAGTCAGGAAGCCAAGGATCCTTTACCTAATAGGAATGGTTAGTAATAAGTGATGTTTGCCGTCACACGGAATTTTAGTGTGCATGTTAAAGTAGTCAGCTAGGTGGGTTTCGCACCCTACCGTTACCTAGGTCCTTTCGTCGAAAAATTTTTGGTCCATTTAAAGGAGGCTTTTCATGTTTACTTTACGTTCGATTTACTAAGTCACAAGTACTATCTGAGCATCTGCTCATCTATTCAGCACTGCAGCAACAATAGGACGTTCAGTGGGCACTTATAATATTGAGGAGATGAGGCGATCACAGGAACCATGTTTTTACTGGCCTGACGTTTCGAGAGCAAACAAGCTTCCATCATCGGAGGTGGGTTGCGTACGGCACGTCACAGTATTCAAGGGTTTTTCCTCATGCTGGCGTGTCACTGACTTCTAGCACGTTGTCGATTGTTGTCTTGGTGCAGCAGGCACCGAAGCCATGCAAAATGGTTGCCTCTAACACTAATCCTAATCCCTGACCCTAACCCCCCATCTCCAATCCCTAACTGTAAGGCCTAGCCGTAACCCCTCATCCTAACCCTAACCATAACCCCTAGATCCTAGCCCCAACCCCAACAATATTGTGTAAATCAGGTGGGGCTATATATGATCGCAGATCATTGCCTGGGATTATGAGTCAATATTCATGACGTACTTGTTTGCTGTCAGTAGACGTCTTTAATGTTAGGGGGCGCTCACCGATCGTTCATACGGAACTCACTCGTTCCGTTGTGCCTTAAGGGCTCTCTCTCGAGCCCAACCAGCAGCCGCACAGCGGCGCATGATATATAGGCAGAATGATATTACCGACAAAGAAGCCAGTCTCCCTTGTCTTTGTCGGTAATAGCATTCTGCCTAGACTTCTTTAAATTAAGTTACATAGTTCACCCGTGTCGGTCAGGCGGAGGTGTAACGCATTCGACCACGGTTTCTGGAACCATGTTTGTTGTTGTCTTACCATTGCCTTACGCCCCTTCATAGACTTACAATTTTGACGTGGACTACGTGCATAAAAACATTCATTCATCTACCCATTCGACAGAAAACTTTGACTTCTTTGACTTAAACTTCTTATACTCGAAGGAAGGTTATAGATCGGTTTTAAAAGGAGTTTCTCATTATGAGATTTTTATGCCGCGAAATGCCCGTTTATAAAACATCGTGTCTCCGCATTTACTTATGTCGCTTGTAAAGTCTACAATATGGCTCAAATCCACTGCCAAATTTTATGAACCCCACATGGTTTCGTTTTATTGCCGTAGAGAAATGTATGGTTTTCTGTACGCAAAAAATATATGATTTGTAATTTGGAAACCCTAAATGCAAGTGCAACGGTAGATTGGATTTAAAATTATTTAGGAATTAGTAAAGATTTTGAAAACCGAATTATGCCCTTTCTTCAAGAATAAAATTTGAAGAAGACATAATTTTCTACCGAATGAGCAGGAGAATGCAATTGTTAAAAATCAGTACGAAAAATCCATGCCATATAAGTAGTCATTTTTTACAGAGCGCGGTTTCCGCACGCGACCGGAAATATGTTCATTCGAAAGCCGGCATCCGAGGTATTTGAATTATTATAGAATTATGCTTCACGATGACTTCTTTTAAAACCATACCTAAGTAATCTTGTCGAAACCAAAACGCATTTTAGAATTCCGATCAACATTCCAAGGCTTAGCACGCCTGCTGTAGAATATGCCAACGGGTGTGCATATAAGAAAAATCGGCAGTTTTGGTCCTGCAGCCGCATTTGAGAAATATTATATTGGGGACCTACTGAACTGTTTCGAGTAGGCGTGATTATGATAAAGTGATATACTTTGGAAAGGCACTACCGAGTTATATGCTAAATGTACTGACTAGGTACGTCAACGGCACAGTTTAGGGGAAGTGCTCAGCGCACTTGCATCCTGTTCCATTGTGCTTACCCTAGATAGTTCAGATATTGGCTGGGCAGCAACCGAAGGCCTATACAACCGACAACTACGTGATAGAGCTATAGGAGCTACTAAGACTCACGCACAACCTGGCCCGCACACAACTCCGCAACGCCCACGACAGACAAAAGACTTATTTCGACCGACGGGCACACGGGCTTCCCTACCACATCGGCGATTTAGTACTCCGCTATCGGGCGGTCCCGCCTGTTGGCACACCGGCCAAATTCTTCCATCCTTGAGAAGGACCGTTCGTGGTCGCCGACGTCATTTCGCCCATTACTTACATGATCCGCGACGCCCTCACCCACGCCGGCCCCACCTTCACTGTACACTTCGATAAGTTAAAACCTTACCACAACAGTCTCCCCGTAGCGTCCCACGATACTCTACCCATTCTCCCTCCCCATTTAGTCCCCTCGCCTACCAACGAAGTGGATGTTCCTCCCGACCCACACCCCCCACCAGGCCCCGCGGACGGGGCGCTGCCTAGAGGGGGGGCAGTTGTAGCAGGCACACATGAACGGTTGTTTTAATGGACAAGGGCGCTAGGTTTGAGAGCAAGGGTGCCTGGTGTCTGGACACTGTCTGTGGGCTTTCTCTTGTTTTTTTTTTAGTTGAGGTGCGTGAGGAAGAAGTCTCCCCCTCCCCGGTGGCAGCATCCAAATCCACCTTCCCTGGACAACTGTGAAATTAACGTTTTGTTGGACTAATATATCCCCCTCTGTTGTGCCCTCGTTCTACGTTTCCCTTTTTGCCCCTCCTCAATAAACCTTAGAGTACTACGCGGCTTATTGTGTGCTTGAAGATTGTTATTCGATAATGAACGCTTGGAAGGACGATCCTAACGGTTCACAAATCGGACAGAGTGCCCCAGTTTCCGACATTCCGTCTCAGGCATCCCAAAAGGACGCCAGTGAACTCTCGGCCACCGGACCCCTTTCGAGGTCGGACGCTACAAGAGTGCCTTGAGCGGGCGTTCGCGTGGGCCTTGAAGTTGATTGGCTGGTTCACATAGCTGTGATTGGCTGAGAACCAGACTGCCACAGCAGACAAATTAAATGGCGTGCGTGGCAGGTGAGCGGCCTTGTTTATGGGTTGGCATTGCGTTCTGCGTTGCCCTTACATTCCAACGTGTCGGCTTTCCGCTGGTAATTTATCTATATTTTCATTATAATTATAACAGAGCAACCTTCATAAACGTAGCATCATACACTTGTCTTATGGTTTGTCGTTTGCCTTATTCATTTACTTGACTGCCTCCGGTTCCTTTCCCTTACATTCTATCATTTTTCCGTATACCATGTGGAACGACCTTGGCCACGCGTTGCCAATTCCTATTAGCTGTTTGCTTTCCATTTGCATTTTCGTATTCCTTGTCTACACACCGGCTTTCTCCTTAAGCTGCTCCACATACACTATCCCATCTTCATCCTTTGCACTTGGGTTTCTCCTTTTTGCAAATTTCTCCATTCACCTAAAAGTGCTTCTTTCTATCTTACCATTTTACTGCCTTCCCTTTGGCGGGTTCAAACGCGTATTCAGCATGTTAAAAGTCAAATACTCCTACTTCTAACTTTGGCCCGACAGATGTTACCCTGCCCCCTCCCCACCTCACACCGACAGCGTACCAATTTGTCTGTAGGTGTTGAGTGCCTGTCGGCAATTTGACCATGTTAAGACAAGCGTTCATTACGTGCATTCTGAGTAGTCGAATGTGAAATACCCTATCCTTCTTGCTCCCTCAACTTGCACGAATACTCTGTCTCACTACTGATTGTCCGTCATAGCTCCATTTCCTACTTGGACAATACGTTCTGAAAAAAATAAGGCAGTGCATGACTAGGTTCCTTTCGGCTAATGGCAAATTGTTCCTAGGTGGCCCATAACAGGCAGGTCATTCGAAGGCCACACTTATGTGACATCCCTGATGTTAATTTCTATTATTGTTCTTCATTTTGCTACTAACCGTTTGTTAGTAACCAGACTTTACTCATACCACCCTGCCTTTGTTTCTGTATCCCTATTCGTCGGTTCTCGTCATTCTTTGTTCCTTGTTCTTTGTCCACCGTCTATTGCTCTTTGTTGCCGCTCGCTTATAAACCGACCACCACACTTTGGCGTCATTCGCTGACTGCTCGTCTTATCACCTCGAATGTACGTCCACTTTTCAACTTATCCCCCGCCTTATTAACTCTACTGTGCTCCGCTAATCTTTCTATTTATTGCTATAGAACCACAAAGAATAACCGAGTTATCCCGACTGTCTTCTGACATAGCTTTGACCTCGGGTGCGTCAATTCCGGTGAATAAACCAGCACTGAATCGAGAAAATCTAAAGAATATTAATAACGTATGCATATGACAAAAACTCTGCCAACAAAACCCCACATAGCTTATTAAACATCGAGTTAATTTGCCACCTCCATTTGCAGAGGAGGATTAGCATCATGGTCTGTGATAGTTCGAAGCCGTGCACATTAAACTTTACCGTCGGTCAGAATATCTATCTGGGTGGTTCTGATAACGGAAATGCGAACATTTTGAGTATGAGTCAGAATTTATTCTGAATTCGGACAACTTTGTAGGCCAGTAGGAATTAAGCAAGCTCAGATGCTATCGGGCGTCTTCCGAGCAGTAGGCAGTACTCCAACTTCGAAATGTGAACGCGTCAGATTTTCCTTTTTTCGCGCAAAAGGAGAGTTCTGCACTTCCGAAATGCCGCGTTAAATTCCCTTCCACAAAGCACGATCGCTAATCGGCTCCTCTCATACACCGGGCCGGTTTTACGTCCTTTCCGCCGGAACACATAACCGAATGAACGTAGAGTGAATGAGTGAATGTAGACTTACTCAACATCTGCCGCACTCTCTCCTCCCCCTTACCTGGGTCCGGTGTCCAAACACAGTCAAGAAGGCCGGAGGCGAGGGGGGCGCAGGTGGATGGCTCGGACGGATCCTCACCTTGGCGTTCCACCACACCCCTGGCCCACACAACAAACAAACACAAGCACAAACACACACACAACAGGGCAGACTGCGTGGACTGAGTTGGGGCGTCAGTCAGCAGCCTTCCAAGCCACAGCGCTTGACGCGCCGTGATAGCCTCACAATCCAATCACACATACTACAGCAGAGAAGCAGCACAGATACGGAGCCGAGACGCACACTTCCCACTTGTGTGGAGGTGCTTGTGGTGGATGAAGATGTTGCGTGATGTAGGTGGAGGATGATGTGACGGTGTGATTAAGCCAGCGGTTGTCAACCGCAGATTTTCGTGAATGCGCATGTGGCCTAATAGGCACATACGGTGGATGAATGTGCAGGGGTGCACTGAGGGCATTTGAGGCGGATGCGTCTGGCGTCCGTTGGCGCTCTGGACATTAGTTCGCCAGTTTATGTGCGATGGAATCGCAAGTGACCGACCAGGCCGATGCGTGAGGTGAATGTACGGGGACTGTGTGAACTGGAAAAGTCCGCGGTGTCAGTGTCGGTTTTGGAGATGGTAGCAGTGGTGGAACTGCTGACGATGGACGCGCTGGGCAACGGGGTATGGGTTGAGTCTGGCATGGTGGATGCGCAGGATGTGCTGAGTGTGGTGGAGCTTATGGTGGTGGGTGTGCTGAGCGGCGGAGTGTGGGTTGATCCAGGCAGAGTGGATGTGCAGGAGGTGTTAGATGTGCTGAGACTGCAGTCAGTTCCGCTCTCGTGGATACGTATGTGGTCGAGTGAATGTGCGGGGGCAGTGTGAGCAGTAGAGGCGAATGCGGCGAATGTAGGTTGGTGCCCCAGGCACTGGTTCGCAAGTCTCTGTGCGATGGATTCGCAAGTGACCCGACCAGGCCGATGTGTGAGGTGAAGGTGCGGTCGCGATGAGGACAGATATGAATGGAGTCTGTATCGCTGGGGTTGTAGGTGGTGAGTCTGATGTTTGTTGGTGTGTCAGGTCTGTGTGCAGTGGTGGTGGTGGTGGGTACAGCAACAGCAGTTTCGTTTTCATTACCTGACGCCTGGTGGTTGCCTCCGCTCTGTGTGCAACTTCAACCCCAAATGGTGCGAGCAGGCGGCCGACAGCTTCCGAAATATTCTTGAAATACGGAAGCGCCCGCCAAGAATTGGTGTCCGTGCGGTTAGGCCTCTCGTCCCTTTTGCGTATGCACCGGTTGACGAATTTGCGCGGGTAGGCATTGGCTTTGAAGACCCGTAGGGGGTATTGTAGTCCGGCAATCTTGTCTCCCGTCTCACTGCGGTGCGTTTCGATACGCCGATGGAGCGTCCTTACGCAACTGCTTTTGTGGCTGATTGGGTGGTTTCTGTTGAAGTTCACTACTTGCATCGTATTTGTCGCTTTCCTGAACACTTTGGTTTTTAGTCCACCACAATCCTTGCGGCATACGAGGACATCCGGCCACACATTTAAATTCGATGAGGCCGGAATTATCGCAAGAGGTGACAACCGAGTGAGCCGGGAGCTACTGGAATCATGGTTTACTGGCCCCCAGTCCATCAAAAAGTGCAACGATCTTCCCATTCCATACTCCGTACTGAAACTTCGCCTAGGCGGGGTGACAAGCCATGCGGGGAGCGCAGAGGTGAACACTTTTCCCAACACCGGGGTCGGTGCGTCAGATGGTCGAGCAATCATCACGCCAAAATTCAACGCACGTGATGAAATTGCAGCAATTATCGACTCGAATGTCGGCCATCAAGCAGTGATCACACCACGTGCGACGATCTCGGATGAAGGGGGGAGCCGTGAACGTTCATAGGTAGGCGGTAGCATGGCTACTGCATCCTATAAATACCGCAGCCCCTTGTGCAACAACCACCCGTTTCTGCTCTTTTGTCTCTGATGATGGATTCGAGTAGGAATCCGAAACGTCAGGCTAATAAAGCTCTTGTCCCGGCGATCGTGTCTCCTTCTTCAAGACTACTTCCTGGGTCTCGTTCGATGACGACGAATGTATCATCCACATACGGGGCCGAGAACTTCGGTCTGTGGTGTTGGAAGACCAGCGACTCTAACCGTTGCAGGACCGCCTCGGCGATGAATCCCGAAATCGGCGAACCCATTGATGTGCCGTTCACCTGTTTGTAGATTGTCCCGCCGAGCGTGAATTACGTCCTAAGACAGAACTGTAGGAGCTGAAGGACTTGGGTGTGTCCAAGGCGATTCTCCATTTCATAGTATTTGCTTTGTAGAAGCAGATCGATTGTTTCGATCGCCAGGTCCTGTGGAATAGAAGTAAAAAGAGATGTAACATCGAAAGACACCATGACCTCATTTGGATGGAGGCTTACCCGTTTCAGTTTCTCCAGGAACTGTGCTGACGAAGAGACCGTGGTGTCTGACTCAGCGGTCAGGAACTTGAGACGCCGGAACAGTCACTTAGGCAGTCCGTACGCTGGAGTATCTTTGAGCGACACAATGAGGCGGAGAGGCACGCCCTCCTGCTGCAGCTTAGGGAGGCCATAGAATGGGGCAAAGCCGTATATTGGGGTCTCGCCATGCGTCCGTCGGTCGGTGTTATTGCACCTGAGTTCTCCAAGGCCAATAAAGTAGCCATAATTTCGCGTGTCGGCGCTTTTACAGGGTTCATTGCACATGAGACATAAAACTGTCGGTCCTCCAGTAAACGAAACCGCGTCTTTTGAATTCGGCTTGAAATTTTCGACCTCCGAGGGATTTACCTTTCCCGAGTCGCCTGAGTGCTGGACACCATGACAGCCTTCGGAATTAACGGGTCGATTCTTCATAGCAAAACCTCGATTCGCACAGAATTGCAAAGGGAGTTTCGTCCGGAAAACCTATCTCCTTCCGACCACATCACTGACAGCCGCATCGCGATATTCCCGAAATACAAGAACGGCTGAGTCGTTTGCTATTTACTTCATACCGTTGGTCTCGCTTAAAATCGTTTCCATACCGTTAAAACGTTTTGAGTTTATTGACTTAATAATGGTAGTCGATTCAGGGTCCTCCAGACATTGGGCAAAAACCCGTCTCGATGCGGGCGGCGGTTTCATAGATCGCTGCGCTTGTCTTTACTGTCCTACTTCAGGTCAGTCGGTCTCGAGTGAGGTCTTCCCAGTTGGCCGAGTTGATCTACAAGCGCTTCAGGGAGGTTTTCAAAGTATTCTTGTAACGACGAATTTGGCCTGCTTGCCGGCGGGAACTCGTTGCGACATCTTCGCAGAAGTCGTTTGGGTAGCCTCTCGTCGTTCATCTGCACAGGGTGGCCGTTCCAACGCAGCTGCAGCTGTCTCCGCATGGCGTGGATATTGAGGATTCCCGTCCGCTCCAGTACGTCAGTGTCGGTGCGATGCGGATTCCGGGACGTTCCTCACGGTAGGCGTCCATCAGCATGGCAGAGAACATAAGACTGAAGAGGGTAGGCGCCAACAAGCATCCCTGCTTCACTCCGTTGGTCACTGTGAATGCCTCTGAGACAGCTCCGTTGTCCGTGACGCGCGCCATCATGCCATCGTGGAGCTGACGCACCATCTGAGTGAATCGATGTGGACAGCCGAATTCCTGCATGATTTAGCACAGTCCTTCTCGAGTAACCCTGCCGAAGGCTTTCGTCAAGTCCACGAAGGTAGAATACAGGTGGGTTCGCATTTCCTGGCACTTCTCCTGAAGTTGACGGGCGGCGAAGATCATATCCGTGGTCCCGCGATGACGGCGGAAGCCGCACTGGCTTTCCGGCAGAAGACCCTGTTTTAGGTGTCTATTCAGGCGGTTGAGAAGGATGCGAACAAAGATCTTCGCGGCGATGTTCAGCAAGGAGATGCCTAGGTGATTGTTGCAGATCTGGCGGTTTCCTTTTCGTTTGTATAGATGCACGATTTTGTCGTCTTTGAAATCTTGCGGGACTTCACCTTGACTCCACATCTCCTAGAATAGGGCCTTCAGATAATCCATGAGTTGGAGGCCATCGTGCTTGTAGACCTCAGCCGGGATCGCGTCCGATCCGGGCGCTTCCGGCCGGAGAACTGTTGCACGGCCCTGATGGTTTCGTAGAGAGAGGGCGGGAGGTTGAGGTCGACGTTGGTCTCCACTAGCGGCAGTGGGACGATGGCGGAGCCGGAGATGGTGGAGGGTCGGTTGAGGACGCCTTGGTAGTGCTCGGCCCATCGCTGTAAAATTTGTTTTTTTTCAGTGAGTAGGGTAGGACCGTCGGCGCTGACATTTTGGTTGGTGGACCGTAGACAGCTTTGATCGCGGAGAAGAAGTTCTTCCATTCTTTGCGGTCCGCGTATCTTGGACATGACGAGGCGATGGTCGGACACCCGTTGGCAACCGGGATCGCATTTGTCCCCAGCGCGTCCCGTTGGTCTCGCCTCCGGACGAGGACATAGTCCAGCAGGTGCCAGTTTCGCAACTGAGGATGCCTCAAGGTGACATTCTCTCGCATCGGGAGGCGGAAGTAAGTGTTGGTTACAGTGAGCCGGTGTTTTGCGCAGGGTCATAGAAGGAGTAGGTTGTTGTCATTGGAGCCGTCGAGACCGTTGGGACCAAGCACTCCTCTCCAGGCAGTACAGTCTGTGACGACGCGGACGTTGAAGTCACCTAGGTCAGTCAACTTATCCGCCTTCAGCACAGTCGCCAAGAAGCATGCAGGTCCTCGTTGAATTTGTCCCCTTCGGCGTCAGGGTTGGTCATTGGGGGTGCGTAGACTCTGACGATGGTGGCGAACTTACCTCCCTGGAGAAAAAGGCAGAGGCTTATTAGGCGATCGTTGATGCTCTGCGGCAGACAGGGCAGTCCTCCCACAACGTCGTTCCGGATAGCGAAGGCGATGCCCGCGTCCTGTCGTTCTGCCTTAGGCGGCCACTCCAGAAGAAGGTGTAGCCGGCACCCACCTCCTCCAGTTGGCCTTGTTCAGAGAACCGGGTCTCACTGAGTGCAGCCATATCCATCTTGTAGCACCTCAATTCACGAGGCATTAGCGCCGTCTTCCTTTCTCGTCGGTTGCTGGTCGGATTATCTATAAGGAAACGAACATTCCAGGCTGCCAGAGTGAGCGGACGCACCCTACTAGTCTGGCAAGTGGGGCGCCGGGAAGGGGGAGGGGGTAGGTAGAGAGTGTTATTTCTGACTTGACTGTTTCGACCGTGTGTTTTACGTCTGCGACCACGATCAGCCTGTAGGCGGCGTGGTTCCTCAGCATTCGTTTACGGTATCTTTTCTAGCCCCTTCCCCCTCGCGGGGTGAGCAGTGCTCCCCCCTAATTGGAGCTGCCCAGTTGTCCCAGACGGCTGCCGAACTCCACTATGGACCACGGCTTATGTTTAGTGGAAGAACGGGCCTGCCTGCGACATTGCCGTAGGACATGAAGGGGGAGGGGGTGGGGAAGGGGTAGAGAGACGGGATGCAGAGCTTTCCCGTCTCTCTCTAGGCTAACTGGTTGCTGAAATATAAACGTTGCGCAGACAAATTTAACAGAAAGCAATTTGGTTTGCAAGAAGAATAAACACTAACAAGGAGCCTTTGCTTCTACTTGTTCTTGCTTGCCTGTCCTTCGTCTATTTGTTTCTGTTTTGTATTTGCTGTAAGCTAACTGCCGCTCCTTTGAATCTGTTGGACACCGCCTATTTACTTCAGCAACCAATTCGCTTAGAGAAGGAGGGAAAGGGACAGAGGAAATTCGATGGAACGCATTTAGCATACAACAAGGACAAACAAAAACACGTAGACAGAATCCAGCAAGCAAGAACAGGCAAAGTAAAGACGACAGAGTAATGTCCGCTTACCTGGCGGCTCGCTTACCTTGTGGCCTCCTGCGGTGTTGCAGATGAAGCCTCATCTCGGAGAAACTCAGGCGCTGATGCATCCAGTCAGCAGAGCCGAGTTATGGTGTTCAGAGCTGCACATACGGATACCTTCACCTGGTCTAACCCGCCGGTCGAGGCGGTTAGTGGGGTGTGGCTGCTATGCAGAGCCTAGCTTCAAAAAGCCACATGTAAGAGTTGGGTGCCATTAAATGGACAGTAGGCGCAGTCTACACCTACTATGACCGTCACGTTGACCCACACCCCGGTGAGCCAGTCCCAGGAGCACCAGCAATCCCCCCCCCCTCCCCCCCCAGTCACCCTCGCGCCCACTGCCCGCACTGCCCATGCATATTTATTCTCCCCACGCATCTACTCGGCCACATGCGCAAATCTAGTGGTGGCTGTGATAGAGGAGAGGCATTGTGGACTCCATTCTGACGGCAATTCAGCACATTCCTCAGCGTGATAAGTCTGACGCGCATTTGAACTATCGGGAGGCACTAAACGTCGTGACCCTGGAGGCTGCCAACTGACGGCCCAACTCGGACCCTCTCTCAGGACGCAGAGTAAGGCTGCAATGGCGCCTTCTTAATATGGCCTCTATGGCACTCCCACTGCGGAGGGATTCGAGCCGTCCTTTGTGGTCCGTCATGCGCGGACCACGCCTGCGAGGTACGCGTTGGCGAACTGCCTTAATTTGCCACCTACGTGCTCGGTGTCCCCGTCTTGATACCAGGCAGGGGCGGGTGAGGGATGGCAGATGGGATAGATGCAGTGCAAGTCCACTACAAACCAATTCAGGTGATGATGATGATGATGAGGAGGAGGAGGATGAGGAGGAGGAGGAGGAGGAGTGGTAGGAGGGTGAGATCACTGGAACAAGAAATTTATTGGTCTGACGCTTCGGATTCTCACTCGAACCCATCAAGAGAGACGGTCGCAGATAAAAGCAGTAGGGGCACAGAGACTGCAGTATTTGTAGTACCACATGCCACATGCGTACTATAATTAACAGCCCTCGTGACCGCCGCTGTGGGTCGTAATAAAGGTGATGGTGGCTCGTCAGTTCGCGTCCGAGTCGTTAATTGCCACGACTTCATCATTTGTGTTGGATATTGACATGATGATTACTCGGCCATTTGAGCCGCTGACACCAGGGTACTTGAACACCCGCGCCCTCCCGACGTGACTGATTCCCCTGCTCAGGTAATGTCTCAGCACTGAATATGGTGCCGGGAGGTCATTGCGCTTGTTGATGGATTGCGGGGCTGAGAACCATGATTCGAGCAGCTCACGGCCCACGCGGTTGTCAGCTTCTGTGAGGATTTCGACCTCTTGAAACTTGATAATATGGGCGGGTTCTGTGCAATGAGCTGTTGTCTGAGAACGGCCGTCTTTCCTCCTCACCGCTGCCGCGCGCTCAGTCATTCGCATACGGAGTAATCTCCCAGTTTCTCCGACGTAGTTGCTCTGTCCGCAGCTGCACCATATCCGGTAAACGACTTCAGTCGTTTCCAGACGTGGCAGAGTCTTTCGGCCTCATGGCTTGGTGTCTGATGGTTGCTTCCAGCCTCTGTGCAACCCCAACTCCAAGTGAAGTGAGAAGGCAGCTGACGGCTTCCGAAACGTTCCTCACGTACGGAAGCGCTCACCAAAATTTAGTGCCGGTTAGATTTAGTCTACGGTCTCGTTTGCGTACGCACTGGTCAACAAAGTTGCGCGGGTAGCCGTTGGCTCCCAGTACCCATCGAAGATATTCCAATTCAGCAACCGTGTCTTCCATTTCACTGCGATGTGCCGCCACGCGCCGGTATAGCGTCCTTACGCAACTGCGTTTGTGATCGATCGGGTGGTTACTGTTGAAATTCAGTACTTGCGTCGTGTTCGTTGCTTTCCTGAACACTTTGGTTTTTAGACCACCACAATCTTTGTGGCAAACGAGGACATCCATAAAGACCGGCTGGTTGTTCTCTTCCTCCTCCATCGTAGATCGACTGTTCGAGAAGACGGTGTTGAGACGTTCTTTGAATATCAGCAAGCCATCATCCCTGCTGTGGGGCACTCGTTGGACATCCCCATGCGCGACGATCCAACTATTGTGCGTGAATGCGGTCTCGGCGTCCAACCATGTGCCTCAGTTTTTTCACGTCGCTGTCCTTACATTTTGCACTCTGTGGGCGTGGTTTTTCTCTCCGCTTGCTGGCCCTGCTCCGCTGAAGAGTTTGGCGCAACGGTGTGCTTCTGGCTTTTCTGTCGCCAATCCAAGTTTTTGTTTGCGTCTAACAAGACCGGCAGTGCTTCCTCCCGTGCAGTGGGAAAATTAAGATGTCGGTCGCAGTTGGTTGTTTTATGGCGGTCAAGGATGTGGGATTAACTTAAACCACGCACAATAAGTTCGTTTCGTCTAATTTCAGAAGTCAGGGTGCTATGGGGATTAGTTTATTCTATGCACAGGGCAGGTTGACGTAAGTTGGCTGTTTGCTTGCAACAGAGATAAGCGTCCGTTCACGGAGAGCGTCAGTCGCGGTGTGTTGTTTTCGCGGGAGTGTGTGTCTGGGTCAGCAGGAGGGGGTGACTGGCTGAATGTTGGTCGTGTGATTGGACAAATTAGGGGAGGAATAGGGGGAGGGGGGGCGCATACTCACAAGACCTCACGGGAATCAATCCAGACCGACGCGCATGTGGTGATGAAAGTTTGAGGTCAGCCGAGAGTCACTGCAGTTGGACCGGCGGTGTCTGAGTGTTAGCCGGCGGGGGTGGCCGTGTGTCAACAGCTGTCGCGGCCATCGTTCGACAAAACGGAGCCGGAGAAAAAGGGGAACTGGAGCGGCTGTTACAGTTTCGTTGTTGGACTGCTGTGGATGAAAGCTAGGCATATTTATACGCTTGCGGGAAAACCGTCTTTGTGATGACACCATTTATTCAGGAATGTTTTTATAATTTAATTCTGCATAGCCAATATTTTCAGGTGCTCAGGCGTGAAATTTATTTCCATACTTCTGCAATAAGTACCAAATTGGGAGTCTTGCCCCGGTTATGCTGCTTGAGGACGCATTGGGAGTTATAGTTAAAATTAAGGTGTCCGATTTCATAGAGGAATTTTGAGAAAGAAACAGCAAAAATAACTTATCCTATACTGCTCACCTGCCATTCTTCCTGCTTTGCTTAAAAACGATCTTTTAATTTTGAAACGAGTCCTCCGCATGCTCTCTTCTGCTGCTGCTGCTGGTATTTATTATCTTTTTTTAGTCGACGCTATCCTACAACGACATTTCAATAAGGTCAAGCAATTTTCTGGTCGGATTATAGATGACGTTGCCCATCCCTTGCATTCTGATCTTATTTCTGCGAAGTCTTCCCGCCCGATGCGCCGCAGCTTCCGACTTATATCATGTCGCACATGGGCTTATCGAGCTTCTGCATTGCCATTCCTAGCGCGCTATCTTACGTGCGAAGAGATAGAAATACAGAGGCTAAGACTTGAACTATCCTCATAATAATCGTTGATTTGTGTTAAAATTTGACTCTTGAATAATCTATTAACTTATTTACTGCCCATAGTGAATGGAGCCAATTGCTTGCTGAAAATGTTGAACTTATGATTTCAAAATAAAGCGACTTCCTCTCTTTCTCTCTGTCTCTCTCAGTACCACTTCAAGGTCGCAATCTGGGCTCGGTTTCAGTGACCCTCATTTGCAGACATAGTGACAACAGTGTCTTGAAAACCAAGGCGCAAGACTCATTTTCTTTTCAGTCTACCTTTGAATCCGAAGAGAACCATTAAGTCCCAGTGCAATACTTGGGACTGAACTATGACCGAAGTAAACACCTTCGGAGACCCATTTCCTCTGAACATTCATCCCTCATGGAAAGCCACCAAATAAAATATCGTGACGTTGCAGAAATCGAGGTCGAGAGGAAAAGACTCCCCACAAACCTGTGTGGTCATTAAATTCCGAGACTCACTTGACCATCAGGCTGAGTTAACATATATTTGCGTGGTGGATGGCTGCTGCAATGGCAGTCAAAGTTCAGGAAAGCGAAATGCGACTTGAACAACCGTTTCATTAGATCCAGACAGTCGTCGTCTTGTCAAGTGTGTTGTGATGTGGACCCAAACCAGCGGTCCACTTTATTATCTGCATTCTGCGGACTCCTACTTACTAATTCGGTACGGGAAAGCAGTGCAGTAAAGGACTGGGCGGGTGACAGTGTTTTCTGACACGATTTTAGTTACGCGACTGATGTTAGCTTCCAACTGGCGAAAGAAGATTGAAAGATATTAAATTTTACTGCAATCTTTGGTATACGTCACGCGCAACCCTCGCTTGTATGTATTGGGATGCTTACAGACAGCAAAATAATTCAGTAGACAGCCAGTCCTAAAAGTGCTGGCCAGCCAGTCTTCGTCTCTCCTGAGGTTGGACCACATAACGTTAAGCAATTGGGACTGGAAAGATTCATCTAAATTAAAGGGGGTTTATAATCTTGAAGAAGAAGAAGACACGATCGCTGGGACGAGAGCTTTATTAGCCCGACGTTTCGGATTCCTGCTCGAATCCATCATCAGAGACATAACTTTAAGTCCTTGGGGCTGGAAAGATTAATTTAAATTGAGGGCGGTTTATAATATCAAATGAAAGCGAACGTGGTCTTTGAGCACAAATAAATTGTCATTCCCTGTTAAAACTGGCCAAGCAGATATGTACAGTGCGTGACCGATCTCGTGAAATGTTAGCCAAAATTCTGGAATGCGTTTCCGATTGAGAAGGATTACTTAGGGAGGTCGTTATACTGATTGTCATGCAGCATAACCCTACAACATTTCGCACTCGGCAGGATGTCGGCTTTTGAATGCACTTCTTTTGGCCTCTTGCATGCATTTTTCATATTGATTTTCGATAGTCTTATAAAATTAAATATATTTTACAGAGAACATGCACACAAATATGCTTTCGTTTGTTCATTTGGTAGGACATCAAATTATCTTTATATTTTATGCCCGAAGAAACTGTATATTTTGGTTTTAAAAAAGTTTCTAATTATGAGATTTTTAAGACCGTGCGATGCCCATGAATGCAAGATAGCACATGTCCGTATACTAATGCCCCTCATGAAATGTGCAACACAGTCCGGATCCATTGCAAAATTTCACGAACGCTATGTGGTATCTTCTTAAAGGCATAGAGGAATACATGATTTTCCTTACGCGGAAAGCATGCACCTTGTAGACTGAAATTGCTAAACGCTGATGCAAATACTAATCAGGCTGAAAATTATTCGGGAATTGGGAACCTTTTTTAAAAACTAAATACAAAATTTCTAAGGACATTAAATATGAAGACCATGTGATTTCCCACCAAGCGAGCAAATGAACGGCTATTTTGTGCGTGTTCTCTATAAAGCATGTACCTCGTAGACTGAAATTGCTAAACACTGAGGCAATGGCAGATCAGGATGAAAATTATTCAGGAATTGGGTAACTTTTTTAAAAGCAAAATATGCACTTTCTTTGGGCATAAAATATAAAGACAATGTGATGTCCTACCAAATGAACAAAAAAATGCATGCTTCTTAAGTAGTCATTTTTACTGAGGGCGGTTTCTGCAAGAGGCCAAAAAGAAGTACATTCAAAAGCCAACATCCTGCCGAGTCCGAAATGTTGTAGGGTTATGCTGCGTGATAATCAGCATAACGACCTCCCTAAGTAATCCTTCTTAATTGGAAACGCATTCCAGAATTTTGGCCAACATTTCGTGAGATCGGTCACGCACTGTACCAACAAAGATCTAGCTAACTGGGGATTTGTATCCGGAGGAATGTGAGGAACTTTGACTGTACTCGGTGATGTAAAGCTTTATATTCTTACCGACAAGGACAAGGCAGACTGGAATGGTCATTTCTGGCTTATTAGCCGTCGTCAGCAAGTCATACCCAACCCCGAATTGTGGAACACCTGGGGCTCGAATTCGCGACCTGTTTGTAAAAAATACACGCCTCTAACCACGGTTTCGATGGGGAATATACAATGGTAGGGGACGCTCACCGATCGTTCTTACGGAAATTACTCGTTCCGCTGTGCCTTACGGGTTCTCTCTCTCGAGCCCAACCAGCAGTCGCCCAGCCGCGCATGATATAGGCAGAATGGTATTATCAACAAAGACAAGGGAGACTGGTATGGCCACCTTAATGGTCACCGTACCATTCAGCAGATTAATTTCACGGAAGAAAACTTCTCTTTATATACGTAAAGTGGTATATACCTTATCGGTGATAGGCCGTGCGCATTGACATGTGTGGGCTACAAAAATACAGTACCACCTTTTTTGTAGACTGCCGAAACTTGTTTGCAACATTGACGTCCTCTTTCACGTTCTTTATGTTTAAAGCCTCCGTTTTGACGGACACTTCCACCACTGCTACTCTATCGGCATCGTTTGTAAATAAGTTCCGATTAAAACTGACGGTAAATTTTTCCATCTCTTCCTTTTGCATACCTTTGAGATAAACCGACTTTTTCCGGTTTTCTGTCTCTCATCCGTTTTTTGCACATCTTTCATTTGCAGTGATATTTTTAAAAATATTTTCCAACCCCGCGTTCTGCAGCCTACACGACTGAGTATGTACACTGCCGCAGATTTACTCAGTCGTCGAGTTCATGAATGAAAACACGGTTGCCGTCGTCACCAGCTCTTAGTTCGTCGACAAAAACTACGTAATGTGGCCGAAGTTTGATAAACTACGGACAAGTCTCTTGGAGAGGAACGAACGCTCGCCACAGGGCACTAAAGTCAATCCAGTGAGGATTTTGAAAAATAACCTCGCTCTGGAGAAGGTCCGCCGTGTGACGCAGAGGGCTGGAGATACCGACCACCTCGCTAGTACAGAGCTTGAAGAATTGGTGAGAGGCTGCAGGACAAAGTAGGTTACCACACAATTACTACTCTTCTGTGGGCACGCTCGCAGAATAACGTCTGACTCCAATGGTGACAAGGACGCAAATTATCGTCCGAGGAGTCCATAAAAGCGGTTGGCTGGTTGGCACACACCGTCTCCCATGCTCCGGTCGGTACTACTAATTCCAGCAAGTAGAAGAAGTATCCTCGGCTTCTGACGCAGGCAGCAGTCCTCTTCTGGCATCATAATTGACCTCACACCAGTAAGCAAGGTCCACCTAATGTTTACTTATGGTTATCTACGGACAAACAAGTGTTATCAACGTCGACGCAAGCTGGGTTAATAGCAATACACTAAACCATTTCTTCTTCTATTTGACCTTCTTTTGGGACACATTTGCCTAGCGGATAGGTGTTCTCCAAAATGAAATACACCGGTTGAAAGCGATTGTTGTCAACAGTTTAGGCGCCATTCAGCAGTCCGCGGTGGTTGCCCACTCCAAGGCATCTCCGCTACGTCTGCCTTTGCATACCACGGAGAACTATGAGGACTTCGTCACTAGGCAACATGCAGAATCAGACTTTGGAGAAGTGGCACGTATATATCCAAATCGATTAACTCTCTGTCTTACAGATTAAACAGCTTTCCATAGTGGGAGAGCATACAGAAAACGAGTTTATCCGGAATATCCTGAGTGCCTTGCTGGGACCACCCATGTGCTTCAGCTTTTGCTGGGGTGATCCTACGGGAAAACGGCCGATCTCCGGTTCACAGTTGTACACAATTCTCCGTCGTATGTCTGCTATTTTATAACACTACAGCGGCCATTCGACAAAAGGCCATATTTGGTAATTGTTCCGACGAGTTTTACAGACAACAACTATAATTGTACATACTGCCCTTAAAGATTTTCTGCTTTGTTTTTTTTAAATAAAATACGTCTTCTCACCACTTTGCACTCCTTTTTCTATGCCTTAATGCAGTAGGTTGCGCGCTGATGCTCTACTATGACTCCATACCTTTGGATCATCTCCGAGGACGGCGGGTTTCGATGTGCCTCATCTAAGGCAATCGTATAAGGACGTCGAGCTCGTTATCACATAAGGAGGGATCTAAAACGCGAGAAAAGGAGGCGTTCCGCTGTGCATTTTTCCGTGAGGGACCCATAGGGGGCTGGGGTGTCGAAAACTCCACCACAGCCCTGCCAGCAACCCTTTCATAGCCCCCTCATTATCCCCCAAGACCCTGCGGACACGAGAGGGGTTGGCGGGGCTGGTGCTTGCAGGGGTATTTATGGCTATTCCTACCAGATCTACTTAATTTTATTAGGGTGGGATCCTTGTTGGTAGCCCTCTGGGCTAATTGTTCTACACATTGCTTACTACAACATTCGCGTCTAGCACAACTACTGCCTCAGTTTCTAAAATACATGTCACCTTAGTGGCAATAAATTATTATTTTCGGAAAATCAGGAACGCCCAACCCAATCTGGAGCTAGGATGCATTCATTCCGCAGACCGTACTCAGTATCCACGTTCGTTTTTATATCTTTCTTTCATTTTTCGCCATAGTTAATTTTGGCTACGACTTTAGCCGGGGCATCAATTCGGAGTATACACTATAAACGTCATTGACGCCTGCACACAAGTGCCCCACCCGTATATCCCCCATTACCACCGGTCTCGTAAGATAGGGAGCCGGGCGATTTCAGTACCGGGAGGGCTACCAACAGGGATCCTACCTTTATTAGTGCCCGGCCGGCCTGGCGACATGCGATCTTATGAATAATTTTATTCCTATGACTCCATTATCGGGGAGATCAAGCGAACTCCTGTTTACCTCATTAAGCGATATCTTGACCGGTACAAAAGCGTAAAAAATGCAACGAATTTTCAGGAAACCGTTTTGGAATCTGTACTCAGAATGCAGACTGTTAGAACAGCACCATACTTGACATATCACCAAATTTCAAAGGTTATTTAGACGTAAACTTCGCTAAAAACTATTGTCAAACGTTATTCTATCTCTGCTGTCATATGTTCTCGGGTTTTTGAATGGACATTATTGCTGTACACCGAAAACTGAAGTTTACCAGACCATAATCACTTTGACATTCTCAGTATTTTCTGTTTTTCTAAGAAAATTAGCATTTCTACACAATGTAATATTACCTTTAATATTTCGCTTATATTTTCAATTTACTTAAAGATATTCTTTCTAATATAGTTGCTGGGTCCAGGCATTAGTGTCGGTAACGCGTGATTAGAAAGTATTAACAAATTTCGGCACTTATCCTCTATTGGATCAAGTCGTGTAACTCCGGCGGCGTTATTAACTACGACAGCCATTATTTTCACGTCACCGCTCTTACGATCATCAGGCCCGGTTCTAAATGCAAGGAGGAGAAGTCAGATGCCGAGCGAGAGTTTAGTGCATTCTGCACAGTACAAATGGAGAGCAGAGTTGGCAAGGGCGCGTCCAGCGCCGGGAGAGCGGCATCTCGAGTGAGAACGAGGTATGCGGCTCAGCGCCTTAAGCGAGAACATGCCCAATTTGGCCTTGAAGATGATTGGCCAGCTGGAAGGCGCTGTGAGCGGGCGAAAACCAGCCTGCCGCTGGTACGCGCATGCAGGCGCTAATGAGAAGTGCATCGAGATCATTAGTGCCTAAGAGGGGGACCCAAAACGCGAGAAGAGGAGGCGTCCTGCTGCGCATTGTTTTCGCTGAGGGGATCAGAGGGGGCTGAGGCGTCAAAAACCTCGCCATAGCCCTGCCAGCAGCCCTTTGCTAGCCCTCTCCTAAATCCCCCAAGCCCCGCGGGACACGGGGGGGGGGGGGTCGGCGGGGCTGGTGCTGGCAGGGCCCAAATCTACTTGGAATTATTAGCATCCGACTGGCCTGGCGACATGTGACCTTATAAAAACCTTTATTCATATGAAGCCCCTATCGGGGAGATCAGCAAAACTCCTGTTCGCCTCATTGAGCCGTATCTTGACTGATACTAAAGCGTAGTAAAGGCAACGGATTCTCAGGAGACCCTTTTGGAATCTGTTCTCAGAATGTGGGCCGTTAGCAAAGCGCCATACCTGACGTAACATCAATTTTTCAAGCATGTTTAGACATAAACTTCGCTAAAAAATTATTGTCAAATATTATTCTATCTCTGCTGTCATATGCTCTCAGTCTTTTGCATGGACAGACTTCCTGTACACCGAAAACTGAAGTTTTCTAGACCATAACCATTTTGACATTGTCAGTATTTTTTGTTTTTCTAAGAAAATTGGCATTTCTACACAACGTCATATTACCATTAATATTTCGCTTATGTTTCCAGTTTATTTAAAGGGGCTCTTCTTAATATAGATTCTGGGTCCATATATCAGTGTCGATTTCGCGTGATTAGAAAGCATTAGCAAATTTCGGAGCCTGTCTTCTTTTGAGTCAAGAACAATAACTCTTGTAGTGTTATTAAATACGATAGCCATTATTTTCCGGCTACTGATTAATTTTCCCTGTGTACAAATCAGGTCAGCGTTTATCAAAGCCCTGTCACAACAGCTAAAACCATAGAGAGGCCTGGGGTCTCTTACGAGCATCAGGTTCGGTTCTAAATGCAAGGTGGAGAAGTCAGACGCTGAGTGAGAGGTTAGTGCATTCTGCACATAACAAACGGAGAACAGAGCTGGCAGCCGGACAAAGGCGTGTTCGGCGCCGGGAGAACGGTATCTCGAGTGAGAGCTGGGCGTATGCGTCACAGCGCCTTAAGCCAGAGCATGTCCACTTCGGCCTTAAAGATGATTGGCTAGTTGGGAAGCCGTGAGCGCGCGAAAACCAGCCTGCCGCGGGTGCAGGCACCAGTGAGAAGCGCAGCAATGCACCGGGCGTCTGGACTGGGACCACTACAATCCTTGTTACTGTAGTCGTATAGTCACTGGTGCCCACGTCTGTACCTACTGGATCGCTACCCGCGCTTTCAGGTTCTCCTCTGACAATAATATTCTGCACTCTGCGTTTTACGCTTCGTTTGTTTGACTCTAACGCTGACAACCTCCTTCTGGCCATCCGTCTTCTGCTGCATGAATGCCTTTATATCCACAGGCGTTTTAAGCAAGGTATATGAACGTCTAACGAAAGGCTCCTCCCCATATCTCCCGCTTTTTGCGGAATAATGCGCTTTTGGCGCGTTCTGCCGATTCTTAGCTGCGGGCGTAAAGATGGTGGGCGTAAATCCTGTGTGCCTGCCTTCCTTCTCACGGAGCGATGGTGCTGCTCGTGTTATTGTTGTTAAATTGCTAAGAGTTCGTAAACTTTAGGACAAGAGCGTAGATATATCCTCACTTTCGGGGTTCAGACGAATAATTCGGATGGTATAGACGAAATATAACGAGTAGCTAAAATTAAACGAGCGAACAGCGCTCCTATTCGTTCAAAATTACCTCAAAATTAACAAATAGTATGAAGTAAATGCAGAAAGCAGTCAGTTGTATGTAGGTCGAAAAGGCGGCTAGATCGCAGTTGGTAGTACGGAATGGGAAGCGGACGGCGATCTTAACCCTAATCCCAACCTTAACCATAATCCTAACCTCAACCGCTACAATTAACCGTTAACCCTAACGGTAACCCTAACCCTGACCGAAACCGTAAACGTAACCGTAGTCCTTAGACATAGACCTAACTGTAAAACCTAACCGTAATATTGAAACCTAATTTTACGCTCAAACCCTAACTGTAACCCGAAAACCTAAGCCTAAAAGACGTAACCCTAACCCGAAAATCGGCCACCATCAACAGGTACCCTAATCCTTACCTCAAACATAAAACGGAAGCCAAATGGGTCAGATGTGATTATGTAGCCCCGCAAAAAAGCCCCCGTAAACTACCCCCCAGCCACCTGTAATACGGAACCTGGCTGCCAACTGCGATCTAGCCGAAAAGGCTCTTGATGACTTCCCATATCCAAGGAATTCAAACTTTTTGCCAGGCGGTAGTTCGTGCGCAAGTTCGATTCCTTGTTAGTTAAACCGTACTAATTATTAAATTTTACTTAGCCCACTCTTTAACAAACATCGACATGAAGTATAGTTTCTAGAGGTGTCGAAAACAATTCTTTACATCCGGTTCCAGAGCCAATGCCAGAGATTATAATTGTTAAGTGGTGCCCAAGACGAAATTATTCTAATTGGAGTCCTTGCATACAGGCACAGGGCGGTGGCCAGTAAGCCACAAGTGGCCATCCCAGTCTCCGTTCTTCTTGTCAATATTTCTTCCAGCATTAGAAGTAGTCGCTATGCGGCTACATACGAGGAGTCCAAATTGACCCCCAAGGCGTAACAGGGTGAGCCTGTTGTGTAGCGGGATTAGCGGACTCGCCTTCAAGGACTCATGAATATCTCCTGCATGTACCCATCTGCCTCATAAAACCGTGACGCCTCTCGGGATATAATTCAGCGAAAATTTAGAGCTCACACTGTCAGATGCATCTGTCCTTGGTCCTCTGATCTCCAACTCCCAACTAGGTTACGAGACTTTACAGAGTGTAAAGTAGTAAATAACTTGCTGAGCAATAGCCAAGAATGCGCCGAAAACGACTTTAGGCTGTACCAATTTTGAATGGGATTCACGCTGGACGTTTTTTGAAATGCTTGCTGCTGATCAATACCCATCGTAGTCTACAATAACCTTTGTCGCTTCAGTAGGTCTGAGGTAAATCTAGATTGGCACCGTTGAACCCCCTGTTTTTTTTTCACACGCTACAGAAGTATACTAAGGAAAATATAGATGAACCCCTCTGAGCTCCCCACTGATTACAGAAGTACCAAGAAACAGCGACATATGAAGAAAGTTGAAAGGGAGATTGTTTAAAAATTGCATGACGCATGTAAATAGCTGTCTATGAGATTTTAAAAAAAACCGGTACATATCAACTCGCACCTTATTATTACAGGTAGGGGGATCATATGTGAATTTAATGATGCTCTGTAGGGGCTAAGTGGGTGCGTGTGGCTGTATGATTGTCTGCGTGTTACCACCCGTGTGAACTGTAGACCAGAACTCAAAATCAAGACAAAAGCTCATATCCCATGGACAATTAGGATAACTTGATGAATGCTTCCCTATGCGGCATAACGGATAATCCGACCACCACAGTCCTAACAGTTGGGTTAACCTAGAAATAAAGAATTTTAACTGAAGTTGGCGTGCCCAAATTATACCAGTTGAAAATGGTCTTGCTCAGCTTTAACCGTGTCGGGCATACTTCATCCTGGACTTATCTACTACAGGTACGGCTACTAAATATGATTCTACCTGCATGTTTGTATTTGACTACTCTATTGTGCTTCTAGTCCATTTTAGAGCTAAATAATCCAGCAAAACCCGACTTTCATTTGTTTGCCACACTTGTCTATACAAGGCGCCAAGTTTCGCCGTTAGTTGTTTCGTGTCTCGCCCATACGCCCTCGCTGTCTTCAAACAGGACTGGCGTGCGAATTCGATTACTCATTGGGTCACCTTACAGACGAGCGCACAAGCTAACTTTAAAATGTTATCACCATGGCTCGCTCACCGACTGCCTGATCTAAAAGTTAGCATTTATGCCTGACGAAACCAACAACAGAACTGGAAAGGTCTCACGGGCACTGCTTAATGGGGAAGTGCGTCTGGGATTTACAATAACTAGATTAATTGTATTTGATGGATGAGAAACTATCACAGGCCTAAAACGAATTAGCAGATGGATGGAGCTGCCGACCTCTCGAATGCATGTCGAGGTGTTGACTGAACGCTCCTTTACACGCCCGTCAGTCGTACGAACCAATCCACGCACCCTTCCCTCTAATTCAGATGGCGCACACAATTTGTCCTCTGAACGATCGCCCGGCTGGAGTCGCAAGGGCAGCATCGCATGTTCAGAAATCTGTGTTCTACGGCGTGCAGGACACTCGTTGAGTTATAATAATCAGAGGAATTTTGATTGAAATAACATTTGGGTAATGTCAATTGAACACGGCCAAAATAACCCCATAATAAAATAAGCGTTGTATGCTGGTCAGAAAGCACGTTTCAGATAATGCACACTGCCAGTGCCCGCGGACCGATATTCAACAGATTTCGGCAAGTCTTAATGGAAAAAGCCAGCTAAATATTCGTCTGTAAATACTTTTACAACAATGAGTCAAACACTTTTTCCATCGTAACCGGTTCTAAGAACTTCTAGAGTAAATATCCATAATAGATGTGCCATCTTATCAATGTATTTGCTTTCCAGTCAAGGGAGGATTTACAAATATCAGGATTTCAACATTCATTTAGACACAGGTGATATCGGTCTTCAAGTGGGACTGCTGTAAGAATGGTCAACTAGCATAAAGTAACAGACGATATCTATGGCAACTGACCTCGCCTTCAAGATTTCAGCATATTGCCAGTGCCCCTACGTTTGTCAGACTGCATGGGGGGTGGGCACTGGGTGACTAACGAGGTCAGGAGTTGAGGCATGTGCGAGACAATGGGAGAGGGGTAGTAGGTGAAGACGAGACGCTGCCGTCGAAAGATGACATGGCTGCTGGGTCGGCGTGTTAAGGACTGTCAGGCAGGATATCCGACACCCCACCCACGGACCCCCGGGATGAAATTAGGCTGGAGAAGACGCTGTGATGTACAGTCGATGGTGGAAAATTTCTTGCGAGACGGCACAGTTCTGTCTACCAGCCACGTGATCGACCTGTCACTTGTCGCCTACCATCATTGTGGCAGTTTGGTGTGAGATTCAAATGCACTAGGCTCGACCGATAACCCCACCTGTGAATTCTGACTGGTGTTCCTCATCTTACGGTCAGCGATAACATGGATGTGTTCTTGGCCGCGGTCAGTAAGGAAATTAGATGTGACGCTATTGTAGGAGGAGATGTGGTCGATTAACATCTGTTGAAACCGACGACGGCGCTGAAAGACGCCGAAGCCTTATATCATTCTTAAAAAGCACGAGACGAGAGAACTATGCGGGAGGAGTTGATGCCAATACATACTACCACAGTTCTACGATAAAACTGCAGAAGCTAGACGGTATATTATCCGTAGTAACATGTTTGAATACTCTTGAGATTTCTAAATTTTCTGTCCGAGAGACAACATTGTTCTTGGCCGCGGTCAGCACGGAGACCAGATGAGATGCTATTGTTGGCCATTAAACTCTTCCATCTTCGTCGATTTTTAAAGATTTTCGGCACATGCTATTGGGAGTATCCCAATTATTGGAGATTCCCATGCCCTGGTGAGGAAAAGGGGACTTCAGAACATTTAGTAAATTTCTCGGTCACATGATAATCAAACAAGTACTGGCTAACTTTATTGTCAAATAAGCCCATCGGCAAGTCAGTTGGGCGACATCATCATCATCATCATCATCAGCAGCAGCAGCATCATCATCATCACCATCATCATCCTCATCCTCCTCCTCCTCCTCCTCATCCTCCTCCTCCTCCTCCTCCTCCTCCTCATCATCATCATCATCATCATCATCATCATCCTCATCATCACCACCACCACCACCACCACCATCATCATCCTCATCCTCATCCTCATCCTCCTCCTCCTCCTCCTCATCATCATCATCATCATCATCATCATCATCATCATCATCATGCACTGTGTGCTGAAGAACCTTACTCAGTATTTCTCAACCAAACTGTCTGTAATCAGTAAGGAGCGCAATATTCTTAATCGCTCTTCTCTAAACTCCTGCAACATCCTGCAGTGCTTAATTTACGATAAGGTCAGTTTGGGATGTTGTTCTCCTCCTTATAGTTGTCACACCCATGAAACTGAATAATCACCTCAGCGTAAGCTTCCCCTTTTTGCAATCGAGATTGTTCGTTCTTCTAATTATGAGTTTTGTGGAATAATTAGGGAAGGCCTCCGTGTAACAGACATCCCCATTTTCCATGGACTATGGTGTATGCAGCAATTCAATCATTATATTTTATGTAATGATATAAGTGCCCACAGAACATCCCTTTGTTCCTGCAGTGCTGTGTAAGTGAGCAAGTGCGTAGGCACACATGACTTAGCAGATCGAACGCAAAGTAAATTTAAACAGCCTCCTTTTAATAGACCAGGAATTCTCCAACGAAAGGACCTGGGTAACAGTAGGTGGGAGGCTCCAATTAGCTGACACCTCCAACATGTGATGTATGACCGCAAACCGCACTTATTATTCACGTTTTTCTCGGTTGAGGTATCTTTGGTTTCCTGACCGGATGTTAACTTGCCAGTGGCGGTTTATTTAAAATCTGTCATTACTCGAAAATTGCTGTTTTTCAATTTTTTAAATTATCTAACTCACCTTCTTTGCCATATGACAGCATACAATAAAACGTTCGATAGAAATTTATCTATTTTCTGTGTTTCCTTGTATTCCGCCTGCTCTTCTCTCTGCATGTTGCCCCTCCCGTAAAAGCCCCTCTATCACCAGTTAACCTCAAGTTAGTCGGGGTCCTACATCTTACCGTTGCCAAGTACCTACTCGGCGTTACATAATTCATATAGACATTTACAGATCTTGTCGCGGCAGAAAAAGCCAAAGGCCTGTATTTTTACGTTTTCGTCATTTCAGCTTTTCTTCTACTCTGTATTTCTAATCAAATCTACTCTGACTTTAAACACATCTTCAGTGTTTCCATCGACTTAAGTTAGTCTACATTTAATTGGCTGTTTTGCTCTATATGTGTGGACTGGCTTCGGTGTCATTGGAAATTTTTGCAACTACATGCCTACTTCAGGAGTCGGTTCACGTACTGTATGCTGAAGAAACTTACTCATTATTTCTCAAGTGAGCACAGGAAGCCTGTAATCAATAAGGAACGCTAGATTTTCAATCTCTCTTCCCTATACATCTGCAACATCTTGTAGTGCGTGACTTACGATAAGGTCCGTTTTGAAATGTTGCTCTGCTCTATATAATTATTCACTGCGGCCTATAAAGTCCTAGGTGATTACATACGTCATGACCAGGTCAAGAAGGTCACATGCATCTTCAAAATGCCGAGCAAACACAGCCCGTTGACTAATTCACCCAAAACAGGGCGCAAAAACGCAAGAAACTCCAATTGACGTGACGACAAACAACAAAAGAGGCCACCAGCATTCACAAACGACGGTCAGAGGACCAGAACAGCGAAAGAAGAAAAAAATCTATTGGCCCAAAGCCAACTAATTCGGCCGCCTTTTCAAAATTCTGGTAGATTTTTTCGCTAAAGGCTTTGATAATGTTGGGTCGGCAAAGCTCTCCAAAACGTCAACAATACAATCACCTTGATCTGGAAGGCATTTCATTTTTCTCAGAACATACACACTGTTAGAATTCACCTTTATTATGCATCGCTGCAACGGAAACAAGTTGTTATTATCGTTTTCAGTCGTGTGAAGTGGAAATCCCCTTAATGTCCGTCTCTTCCCCGCTTGTCGGCGAAAATGCACAAAGCACAATAGCAACAAGCATCTGTACTATGCATAGTACTATGAGGAATCCGCCTACTCCTTTATAGAACGGATTCATTATATCCAGTATTTTGCCGGCACAGCCCTAAAATCAGAAAAAATAGAAATGGTGTATACATATGACATTCAATTCTAGCCTTTTTACTAGATTTTGCACTCAAAACACACATTCTCGAACATGAATTTAATTGAAAGTCTTCTCCTGAAAGATGAAACCAAACTTCTAGCACCCTATGACTTCTGACTTACAGAACTCCGATGGAGCTTCGAAAGTCCACAGCATTCAACATTCATTTCAGTAACGCAATGAAGTCTTATAACACGAGGTTTTTAATGCCAGCACTTCAGGAAAGATAGGAACCGATCAAACGGTCACTTTTTACTATACGACATTTCGGCCGTCGCCAAAGACGATGCCTTTGTGCACCGTACAGTGTGGTGGACGCAGCATCGGTGACTTGCGCAGCATCTGTCGCACTCTCCCCTCCGTCAACGAGCTGAGCACGGTGCTATATATATATATATTTCGAAGAAGAATGAGTCCTTTGGGAAAATGAACAAACTGTATTTCGTAAATTTTCGAGTCTGGTTCCCCGGCTCGTCTTCAGACGTGTAGTAAGTGTGAAGAAACAGTCAAAATTTAAACAATGCCGAAAAAAATCGATATTGCTCTGTCATGACTGAGGATGGGTTAATGCTGTGGGCTGATGTCACGTCTTGATTGGCTATTACCTTTTCCATTTTTCTTTGAGACTTGTGTACATGGTATCAAGGTCGATGCGTCGATTGATGCATGAATCATCAATTCGCTTGGGATAAAACACGCATTGTCGGTTCCTGCCCATATAAGAAAGGCCGAGAATTCCTAGAGGCCATTCACTCTGATGATTCATGCATCAATCGACGCATCGACCTTGGTACCATGTACACAAGTCTCAAAGAAAAATGGAAAAGGTAATAGCCAATCAAGACGTGACATCAGCCCACAGCATCAACCCATCCTCAGTCCTGACAGACCATTATGGATTTTTTTCGGTATTGTTTAAATTTTGACTGTTTCTTCACACTTACTATACGTCTGAAGACGAGCTGAGGAACCAGACTCGAAAATTTACGAAATAAAGTTTGTTCATTTTCCCAAAGGACTCATTCTTCTTCGAATTATGTTTCTTGGGATGCCCATCTTCCAGTACATATATATATATATATATATTTGAAAACAGGCATCCCAAGAATCGTAATTCGAAAGAAATAAGCTGTTTGGGAAAGATTAACAAGTTTTATTGTAAATTTTCGATCTTGGTTCCCCAAGTCGTCTTCAGACGTGAAGTAAGTGTGCAAAACAGTCAACATTTAAACATGCCGAAAAAATCGATTTTGCCTTGTCATTCCTGCTGGTGTATTGTTCTGATTGTCTAATGCCTTTTCCACTTTTCCTTGAGGCTATTGTACACCGTATCCAATTATACGTGTCGTTTGATGCATGCGTTATCAGAATGAATGGCCTCTAAAAATTCACGGCCCTTTTTAGATGAGCAGACACCTACAATGCGGGTCCTGTCCCAGGCAAATTTGTGTCCGACAGGTGAGTAAACGGACGGTCGCAGTAACATAAACGGACCCGACGATGCTGCGAGCGTCACTGCCACTTATCCGTCAGGCCGTCACCGGGTCGTAAAGAAGATTGCCAGCCTAGGACGGGAATTACGGTCCATGCGAACACGAATTCACTAGGAGCGCAACAGGCCAGACACAAACAGTTTTTTCACGGTCGATACCGATCATCAGTGCGTCGTAGGCCATAGGAAGTGAGGTATATAGATATGTCAAGTAAGCGTTTGACCCTCATTGCTGTGGTTAGATTCTCACTTGATTCAATGCTGTCCGTCCGCCAGCTTACTACTGACCACAGTGAACTTTGTGTCATAAGACACATGCAACATATAATACATAAGCAGCTCAATAGGCCAGACTGGTGCTGGAAAGTTGGTCCTCGACTGGCACGCTCAACCGAGTCATAGACCTACATCCCACCTAACAGGCACTCCGCACAAGGCTCGAGTCAGTCCAGACAGGATGAATAGGTGGGGTGAAAGAAATCACACGGGGCCGACCGTCGACGCTCGCGGAGAAAAGGGATGGCGCCAACCGTAACCCACGTGACCGGCGTGGAACACTATCACACGGACAGGCCCCCAAGGCCGAAAACACCACGCCCGAGCAGCAACGGTTGACCAGTCCACCGTCTGACGAGGGGGAGGCCGAATAGCACGCTGACTTAGCGGCAACCACGGCAGACGCGAAGGGGGCACAAGCCACGCAAGTCCGCCAATGGTCGAAATCAGACAGGCCAGAACCAGCCAACAGCAAATAGGCTAGTCAACGCACGTGTACTGACCACGGTTATAATACGAGGCAGGCGGCAAGCCTGAAAAAATCAAAGGCAAAAGGAAAGGACAGCGAGTGACTGATGATGTAAACGAGAGTTTCCGAAACGGCAGTATGAATACAACCTGGTCCATGAAATCGGCCTCATCAAGATCCTATTTCGTAGCCGTATCTCTTAGGGGTTAGGGGTTAAGTTTAGGGTTTGAATTTGGGGTTAAAGGTTTGAGTTAGGGGCAATGCTGGGGCTTGTCTACTGCAGGTACGCCTACGAAATAAGATCCGACCATCCGCTCTTCGGGGGATGATAAACACGATAATATATATATATATATGCCTATAATCGAAAGCTTATTTTATCGTTCCTGCGTCTTCTAAGGGAAAGGCCTCGTAAAGGATAAAAAGAGCGTGCAAAAATGGGCACGCTTGAAGAACCGCAACTTACTTCTGGGTGGGCAGTTGATTTGTCGCAGACGGTGGTGTTTTCTGGACAACACGATTGTGGCAAATTCCACGCGGAATAATAAGCACTAGAATACATTCCGCAGCATTCCAACTGTTGGTCAGGGATTGTTTGTTTTTTTACTAAATTAGCTTACCGAACTCTGCAAAGTGTCCATGACACCAGGGTCGAGAACAAGTTGATCCGTGATAGGGGAACTTAAAACTGTACTAGCCTGTGCGGGAGAGAGAGTGTGTAGTTTTAAATCAAAAAACTAGTCATTCTTACGCGACCTCCAACGACCAGAATGAAGATGCCCAGTCCAATGTGTACAAGGGCGGTCAGGATCGACAGGACAAAGAACTGTGTGATTGTTAAAATTTCACAGAATGCGGATGTGACGTACTGTCGTAAATGGAAATTCACTGCGACAAAAGATGCTAGCACCGGAAAGGATGGCTAATATGACAAGCAACACGCCAAGGCCAATAAACATGCGCTTAAAATTAAATGAGTCACTGGACAGGCCAAGTGACTGGGCAGGTTGGCTCGCAATGCTTCCGATCGCAATGCCCGCGATCCCAATGCCCTAAAGAAAAATAATCGGCATTAGTATTTTCAAATAGTGGGATTTCGGTGAATACAATTACCACTGAAATATTGGACCTTTGGAGACTACGGAAAAACAGGGGTTTACTTTGGTAGACTACCCTTTATGATGAACACATATGAGACCGCTCTGGGGCGCTTTTCAAGAAATTGCTTACAAAATGATATGTAGAACGGAAAATTTTGTCTAATTAGGTCCTCGGTGTCTGTCCTGAAATGGGAAAGCAGCGAAAATATGAACCCACTCCCGCTAGATTCTCAAACTTAACCCCTATCCTAATCATAACACAGACCCCACCCCATTCCCTAGGAATTTAGGGCACGATCATCTGTATTGCGGTCGTGTCCTACCTTAGAATTTTTCCGGATTACCACCACCCACCATCTAATGACGGGAAAATTAAATTGTCGTTAAAACAGTTTCGTCGGCAACCCTTCTCCACCATTGACTTCCGATCCCTGCATACTGACCGAGTAGGGTTCTAAACCCGAACCCCCAACCCAAATCAAAGTATTCTTTTCTGTTTTGCCCCTCACAACGTTCAGTACTACCAATAAGAGCCGTCAGGATGTGGTCTCGTGGAAGAACACCTAACTGGAACGCTCCAGCACTAACAGATAGAGCTCATATCCAGAGCCTTGTTGGCCTGTGATAAGGCTGTTTAATGGCGGCAAATAATTCAGACATGGCCATTTCAATTTCCCCGTTCTCTCTCTCTCTACTTGCCAAGAGATATCAGAGCAAAAGGTGCGGACTTTAATTATTATCCAATTTTCGCATTCTCAAATGAAGGAAGGTCTCACTTCAGGTGAACACCGGACAGTATGAGGTTTAGCTTCGATACACAAGTTTTAAGTGGTCTGGCTACTTTGTCGGTTGACGTGGTGAGAGTGGCCATCCATGACGAGACTTTTTGTCACTAACTTCCAAAACCGAATGCCAGCATTACTGACTCGTCGCACATGTGCTAAAATCACCGAACATCCGAGGCTCTGTCTCAAAACATACCTCGCGATCTCTCACGACAACTGCAGCAATCATTTTATGATTCACTATGGAAGTACATGCATATCAGTCTGGACTAAATAAAAAAAAAACGAAAAAAGCATATAGGTGCAAAAACCTTTCTAACTGTAGAACAGAGTAGCATGATATGAACCTACCAAATGGAAAAGGCAGACGACACCCAGGGCAACTTTGAAACACATTTTAGATGCCATTGTTGACGACTAAGCCGAAATTCACAACCACTCTATTAAGTACGGGTCTAGTTCAGCTTGAATTTGTCCTCCAGAAGCCTGTTGTCATTGGATAGGTATGGTCACGAAGCCTAGCAAGACATTTGACTGGTGATTTCAAGAAACCAAGGGAGCCTATTGGTGAACATTTGGACTAGTTGCAGGACAGTAGTAAGAGGAGGGCTGTGAGATATGTGCGGCAAAATACACGCCCAGAAAACAACAAAGATCCACAACCCATGTAGGCGGTCAGGTGGGACCACAATCGGCGTGTTAGAATTTTCAGTTAGCATAAAATAACAGATGATACCTAGGTCAAATAATGTTGCCTTCAGGATTTTAACATATTGCCAGTACACCTACGTTCGTGGATTACGTGTTAGAATGCATGGCGTGGTGGCAACTGTGAGTGCCTAACGAGGTCAGGAGTTGAGGCCTGTGCGAGACAAAGGGAGAAGGGGGAACGCAGTGGGTACAGAATGGGGAAACGGACGGCGACCTTAACCCTACTCCTAACCTTAGCCCTTACCCCAACCTTAAACGTTAACCGTTAACCCTAGCGGCAACCCTAACCCTAACCAAAATCGTAAACGTAACCGTAACTCTTAGACATAGCCGCAGCTGAGAAACCTGACCGTAATACTGAAACCTATTCGAACGCTCAAACCTAAACCGTAACCCGAAAACCAAAGCCTAAAGGCATAATCCTAACCGGAAAATCGGAAACCATTGACCGGTACCCTAATCCTAACCTCAAGCGTAAAACAAAAGCCAAATGAGACAGATGTGATTATGGAGTCCCACAAAATAGCCCCGGTAGACAAACCCTAAAGCCGCCTGTAATACGGGGCCTGGCTACTAAATGCGATCTAGCCGGATATCCGACACACGCACGCCCACCTCCGGGATGAAGTTAGGCTGAAAAAGACGTGGTGATGTGCAGTCGATGGTGGAGAGTTTCCTGTGAGGCAGCACGTGATCGACCTGTCACTTGTCGCCTACCATCATTGTGGCAGTTTGGTGTGAGATTCAAGTGTACTAAGCTCGACCGATAACTCCACCTGTGAATTCTGACTGGTGTTACTCATCTTACGGTCAGCGATAACATAGATGTTTTCTTGACCGCGGTCAATAAGGAAATCAGATGAGACGCTACTATAGGAAGACATGTTGTCCAGTAACATCTGTTGAAACCGATGACGGCGTTGAACGACGCCGAAGCCCTATATCATTCTGAAAAATCACGAACCGAGAGAACTATGCGGGAGGAGTTGATGCCAATACATGCAACCACAGCCCTACGATAAAACTGCAGAAGCTGGACCGTATAGTATGTGTAGTAACATGTTTGAATACTCTTGAGATTTCTAAATTTTCAGTCCGAGATACAGCATGATTTGGGAACATGTGTTTTTGCTAAACGAACCTAGTAAACATGCTCGTGTCAAAGTTTTTTTCTTGAACAAATTAGCTGATATTGTCGAACGGTCGAAAACGGAAATCGAAACCGGCAATATTTACCACCGACCACTTGAGATTAAATCGTTCTGGTTCAGTGAGGTGGTTTTCCATCGAAAGCGATCCTGCGGCGGTTTATAAAGTGACTCACGGTCTTCATATTCATTTTTTCTTATTGTAGTCTCGAGTAATTTAGCTCTTCCACCTAACAGTATGTGGTGATTTCCATCGATGTTTCGACATTTTCGACATTATTGGGTTATTGCAGATTTTGGAGGTCGTATGTGTTGTCGGGTCTCTCCATACCTATTAACGAAGAAAATGAAGGGAGCTCAGAACAGTTGACAAACTTGTCGGCCACAGGATAACCGAACAAAGGTTAGCTAAGCCCATTTTTCGATAGGCCTATTGGCTAGTCAGTTAGGCGTCTCCTGCATCATCATCATCATCATCATCATCATCATCATCATCATCATCATCATCATCATCATCATCATCATCATCATCATCATCATCATCATCATCATCATCATCATCATCATCATCATCATCATCATCATCATCATCATCATCATCATCATCATCATCATCATCAGCATCATCATCATCATCATCCCTAACACAAGTGATCAAGTAGCATTGATGTGACAGTTTAATTCATAGGGCGACCCTAGCCACAACCACCTTCAGGAACGATGACGAATAAAAGGAGAGTTTTGACGCCCATAGATGGAACATCGTATTATGTTCAGAGAGAGTGAGAGAGAGAGAGAGTTCATTTTGAAAGCCCAATTCGAAATCCTCAGCAATTAGCGTCTTTCCGCACTGCGGACAGAATCAAAGTCAACAAAGTACGCAAAAGTCTAAAAGTCTACACAAAGGTGGAACAACTATTGTGAGAACAGTTTAAGTCCCAGTTTATGTATTTTTGTCTCTTCACTCGTAAGATAGTGTGCAAGGAAGGGCAATACGAAAATGCTGGTATGCGGATGTACGGAAAAAGATATATCGAAATCCACACCACATGGGACGAGAAGACTTTGCGGCAATTAGTTCAGAATGAGGGAGATGGCGATGTCATCCGGCTTCGACCAGCAAATTGCTTGGCCGTTTTGAAATGTTGTCATATGATAATGTCGACTAAAAAGACATAAGAAGCATCGACAGCAGAAGAGAGCATTCGGAGGACTCCTTTTAAAAGTAGCCTACCTTTTTTAAGCAAAGTAAGAAAAATAATAACAAAACAATAAGGAATTAAAGGAAGAATACATGCATCTATGGAGCCGCAGACTAGAAGCTGAGATGTGTGGTAGGAATGTCAACGACGAGTGTAATAAAGGCGCTAACAAACTTTAATGAAAAGAGTTATAACATGAAGGAAAAAATAAAAGACTTGATGACATTTCAACACCAGGGTACCCGAAAGAGGATACCTCGTTGGGTAGGATGTCCAAGGATTCAGGACTAGGAAACGACCGCAGTCGGAAAACACACTGGACTGAATTTTGATTATTCAGGAGGAGGCCATTTTCCAATGAACATACTGCAACAAGATAAAAGCCATCCTTCAAAGACTGGAGACGAGTCTGACCTTTGAGAGCGTGACCAACAACCACATCGTCCGAATACGTAACAAACAGAGACTCGTTTGGTGATCCCAGGTCATCAGCGTGGAGAGAAAAGAGGTGGTTGGATATAATGGAAGCTTGGAGAAGTTCACAGTCATTGAGAAGGACCGGTGTCTTGACTCTCTTTTGACACCGGTTCCAGGTGGGGAAGGAGGAGCGAGTACGGTAGATGCTGTGCAGGTCTACATTCACTTTAAACTAATTCACGCACATATCTCCGTCCCTGCTTCATGATGCTGTGGAGTACACGATGCACATCGTTGACAACGACGGTCGAACTGTAGCACGCAGAGACGTGATCCAGGCCAGCCTCTAGAAACCGGAGATGTGTCTGATTTTTAAGAGGATGACCAAAAACCCCATCGACCGCATACTTAGCAATCCGACAGTCATTTGACGATCTCAAGTCATCAGTGTGGAGGGAGAAGAGGTAAAGGGATAACATGCAGCCCTGAAGAGCTCCACAGTTATTGAGATGGACAGTAGGTTTCCACTTTCCGGATTGGACAATATGAGTACGGGAAGAAAAATGATCACCAAACCAAGAGAGACTCCTGTCAGGGGAGCCGCACGCAGAGTTCTTGGCAAGGAGGAGATGGCGCAGGAATGGTCGGGAAACGCACGTGCGTACGCATGTCATTATTATAATGAGTGCCAAGAAGCGGGGATGTGGGTGGCCGTGGACTTTAGCGGAAGGCCTCCTTTAATCTTCCGTGTCCAACCGTTTAAGAAAGAAGGGCGCGTTGCAGTCAGGAAGAGAAAGTGCTACGACAGAAATATCCTTTTTTGGCCTAACGTTAATCACAATTCAAGTCCAAATTCGGATGTTACTTGAGGCAGGGCGCACATGCGAAAACAGCTGCTTCTCAGAGGTACGATCCTTGTTGAACATGTCCACACACTTTTAGTCTGGGAAGTCTTCAATTACGAATGAAACATGAAAGAGGAAAGGCTACTGCGTTAGTCGTCATACGGCCTTTCAACGCTACTAGGATTAGTCCGCGGAGACCCCGGAGGAATAGAAAAACACTCAGAAATGTGCGAGAATGAAGGCGGTCCGTATGCATGCATCGGATACCCATAATATGCTATCACGTCGCTTAGGAGCGTTAACGGTGAGGCGTTTACTGGCCTCTTGGAATATAAGGCTTACAAGTGCGAGTCCTTCCTGACTAAATTGAATGAAGGTGGACGGTTTTCATTTTCAAAGCCCATTCACACTAATGAGCAGTTTCTGTCTTTCAAAAAGTCAACAGCTGAGGGCTCATTGGCAGACGAACCGAGAACACTGAAAATCAAGTAAAGCACATGTGTAGGCAAGGCAGCCCTTATGTAGTTCACGTAGGGCAGAGTAGACCACAAGAGCAACAGCATCTAAGATACTACACGCGGACTTATGTGCAAATTGTAAAGTATCAGAAGAACTGGAAGAGAATAGCTTTATAATATCTAGGGCAAATGGTTCAGCAAGCTACAATAGTGCGGAAGAGCAGGCAATCGGACAAAAGAAATAGGAAGAAAAATCAGTGGATTTCTAGGGACCGCCAGACCCCAGCGATCTTGAACTCCATGTTAACAGGGCGCACATGTAGCATGCAAATGTCGTTTGAAGGAAGATAGGATTCATTGCGACTAAAGATAAAATTTTCGTTTTACGAGTTCAAATCAGCATCTACATGTATCAGTGTGTTACGATGGTCAGCTAGAGGCTTAAGACTCCTCCAAATTTTGGCGGAGGAGGGAGGAAGGGAAAGGGCGGAAGAAGAGACAAAAAGCTAACTAACAAACTGATCATTCAGTCTGGCAGGATGATTAGATAATAGACTGTAGGATGTTGGCAGCCGGACGGGTGAGCCCGTCCGACGACACGAGATCATGCGACTCGAGTGACAGTGCGACAGTCGTCGGTGTGCCTCAAGCGCGGACAGGTCTGCGTCGGCCTGAAGTTGATTGGTCGGTTTGCATAGCTGTGATTGGTCGAGAACCAGACTGTCACTGATACACGTGCGAGGCTCGATGTTGCACAGGAATCGGGAATAGAGACATTACGGCTTGATTACATTGTCTGGCGGTTCTGGCTATGCAGATATGCAGAAAGGGGGGGGGTGAGGAGTTTGGTGTTATCTTTCGCCTTGGCTTTTTATCCTCGTCTTTTTGTGCCTTCAAGGAGGTGCTTCGAGTAATTTCTGGTTGGCAATTAGAACTCTTGGCGACAGGGATTGCACTTCTCAATAACCACTGAGTTCTGTCTTGAGATTCGGATTGCGAGGACCTGCGAATTCGGTATGAACAGCTCATTATGACAATTAGGTTCTAAGTGACAATTCGCATTTTTTCCAGTATTAAACCACCAGTGCTGACTGCTTGTCTGCGTGCGACCACCCGTGTGGACTCCAGACTAGAAGTCAAAATCAGGACGAAAGCTCATACCTCATCGGCAATTAGAACAAATCTATGGATGCTTCTCCTATGTGGCATAACGAATAATCCGACCATCAGGGTCCTTGCAGTATTTTAACTAAAATCGGCGTGTCCAAGTTCTCCCAGCTGAAAGTCTTTTTACTCAACTTTCGCTGTGTCATGCATACTTCGCCTTTTTTAATCTAACTACTCTATTGCCCTTCTAGCCCATTTCAGAGCAAAGTAATCGATCAAAGCCTGACTTGCGTTTGTTTACCATATCGGTCCATGCGAAACGTGGAGCTTCGCTGTTAGTTGTTTCCTGTCACGCCCATACGCCCCCGCTGTCCCAAAACTGGACTTTCGTGTGAGTGCGATTTCTAATTGTGTTACCCTTACTGACGCTAACACCCGCTAACTTTAAAATGTTATTACCATGGCTCGCTCGTCACCTGCTTGATGTTCAAGTCTGCTTAACAAGGAAATGCGTCTGGGATTTATGATAACCAGATTACTAATGCTTGATAGATGAGAAACTACCACAGAACTAGAACGAATTGGCAGACGGATGGAGCTGGCGACCTCTCGAATTCATGCCGAGGTGTTGACTGAACCCTTCTCAACACGACTGGCAGTCATACGAACCAATCCACGCACCCTTCCCTCTAATTCAGATGTCGCGCACGATTTTCGCACTGAACGTTTGCTCGAGTTGCAAGGGACGTATCGTGTGGGCAGAAAACTGTGTTCTATAACGTGCCGGACACTTAAAATAATCGCTGAGTCCTAACAACTACAGGAATTTTGATTAAAATGGCTTTCGGAGAATGTTAAGTGATTGCAGCAAGAAAACCTTATTCTCGGTAAGCGTTGTAGGCTGGTCAGAAGGCAGCTTTGGGATAATGCGCGCCGTCAGTGTCCACGAGCCGATATTCAGCAGGTATTGCAAGCCTCGACGGAAAAAATCCAGCTGAATATTCGTCTGTCAGTGCCTTCACGACAATGAACCGAACACTCTTCTCCATTGTAATCAGTTCTAAGCACTTATCGAACAAAGATCTACTGTAGATATGCTATTTCATGAATGTTAACCGAAATTCTGAAATAGGTTTTCAATTCGAAAGGATTACTTGGGTGAAGTTTTCATGTTAATTATCCTGTCGCATAATATCCAGATATTTCAGTCACGTGAGGATGCCAGATTTCGAATGAGCTGCCTGTCGACCGCCTGCATAAACTACACATCGCAGGAATGGCTACTTAATTGGTGTGAATCTTCCCATCGATTTTTGAGTATATTTTTGTACTGGGAGAAAACTTATCTATTGGTTAAAAGAAAATTTCCAGCTATGAGATTTTTCGATACTATGAAATGTCCAATCTTGCAGCCCCGCATCAGTACACTTTTAACGCTGCTTGTGAAATAGACAACTTGTCCCACATCCATTGAAAAAGTTTATGAGGCCTATCTTTCCCCTTCATAACAGCACATATAAATCTTTGATTTTCCTTGCACGAAAAGCACACAGCTTACAGCTCAGAAACCCTGATTGCAAGTATAATGGCAGGTCGGGTTCAAAATTATTCGGGAATTTTGGAAGTCCTTTAAAACCGAAAGGTGCTCATTTTTCAGGGAAAAAAGTTGAAGAAGACGTAATTTACTACCAAGTGAACAAACGAAGGAATATTTTTGTATATTTCTTTTATAAACTATATTTGAACTCACAACAGCTATCAATAACCAATGGAGATGATTCCGGCTGCATACGTAGTCATTTTTAAAGGAAGGTCTTTTATTCAAGCGGTCGACGAGAAGCTGATTCAAAGTCGGCCTCCTGACGTGACTGTAATAACTTAACAGTATGTGGCATAGTAATTAATATAATAAACTCACTTATGTCAGCTTTTGGAATTGAGAACACGTCTCAGAATTCCGGTCATCATTTCAGGAAATAACATATCTACTGAAAGAGTACCAGGATTGATGCCCCTTTCATTTTCCATCCAAAACATGACATTGCGTGGAAGATCCCCAATCAATAGGTATGGATTCATTTGCTAAGCACGATATACAAGGGAGGATTGTGGGAATTTTCGAAAGTACCGCCTTTCATGCATTTCGAACATTTATTATTCTCCTGGGGACTGTTAATTGCGCCCACTATGATTAACATAAAAGTCATATCACTTTAGCAGTTTATGAACTTTTTGCATCTATAAACTATATCCATTGGAAAGCCTTACATCGTCGAGTACAGTCAAAGCTCCTCACATTCCTCGGGATACAAATCACCAGTCGGTCAAATCTTTGCTCACATAGACCGCGTCCCCTTTCATTTGATATAATAAACTCCCCTCAAATTAAATGAGTCTCATCAGGCCCAAGTGCTTAAGGTTATGTGGTATAACCATAGAAGAGACGAAGGCTGGCTGTCTACTGAATTGTTTTGTTGCCCGTAAGCAGCACGCTACAGTAGGTGGGCTAACTCATGAAATATCAACTGAAAATGCCAAAAATGACTACCTAAGTAGCATGTATTTTTCTCATTGACCTTCGATGCCCCTAAAAGTCCAATTATATTTCAAGGAAAACATGCATAAAAATATTCATTCATTCGTTCGTTCGGGAGACAGTTACGTCTTCTTATAATTTTATACTCGAAGGAAGGCTATAATTCGATTTCCAAAAACTTTTGCAATTCCCAAATAATTTTGAATCCGCTCTGCGGTTACACCTGGATTCAGGGTTTTGAAACTACAAGCCGTATATTTTCCGCGTGCGGTAAACCATACATTTCTCTACGGTATTAAAGGGGGATTATATAGGGTTCATAAAATTTTACAGTAGTCCATATTGTTGACTTTACGAGCCATTTCAGGGTATTTAAAAGTCACACAATTAGAAAATTTTTAAAACCGAATTATCTCTCCACCCTTCGAGTATAAATTTAGAAAAAGATGCGAATGTCTCTGATGATGGGTTCGAGTGAGAATCCGGAACGTCAGGCAAATAAATTTCTTGTTCCAGTGATCGCATCTTCATCTTCCAAAAAATATGTATTTATTTACCGAATGAGTGAAAGAATGGATATTGTTACGCATGTTTTCCATGAAATATAATTGAACTTTTAGGGACATCGAAAACCAAGAAGAAAAATTCGTGTCAGTTAAATAGTCATTTTTTACAGAGTGTAGTTTTTGCATGCAGTTGGAGGGAAATTCGTTCAAAAGCCGACATCCTGAGGTAACTGAAATATTATAGGATTATGTTGCAGTCTGACTATTTTTACAACCCTGCTTAGTTAATCTTTTCGAAACAAAAAGGCATTTCGGAATTTTGGTTAACATTTCATGAGTTGGTCCACCTACTGTACACACAAGCGAGAGTTGCGCGTGATGTATACCAAAGAATTGGTACCTCCCAGTATTCTTTTGTCAGAAAAGAAAAGACTGTCAACTGTCCAGTCCTTTCCTGCTCTGCTTTTCCATACCGAAACAGCAGGAAAGAGGCCGTAGTATGCCCACATTCAAGTGGACCGCTGGTTTGGATCCACATCACAATAAATTTGACAGAATGGCGACCGTCTGGATCTAACTAAAACGACCGTTCAAGACACATTTCGATTTCCTGAACTTTGACCGCCATTGTCGCAGCCATCCACTACGCAACCATATGTTAACTCAGCCTTCGAGTATACAATTGGAAGGAGACGTGATGTTATACCGAATAAGCAAAAAATGAATATTTTTATACATGTTTTCCACGAAATCTAATCTAATTTTTAAGGGAATCGAAAATCAATGGGAAAAATGCATGCTACTTAAGTGGTCATTTTTTACAGAGTATAGTTTTTGTCTGAAGCCGAAAAGAAGTTCGTTCGAAAGCCAGCATCCTGAGGTAACTGAATTATTATAGAATTATGCTGCCGAATGATTAATTTGTAAATCGATTTTTTAAAATCTTTTCGAAAAGAAAACGCATTTCGGTTGACATTTCAAGAGTTAGCCCATCTACTGTAGAGTGGGGGTTGCACACAGACCGCAAGCAGCCATCAGGTGCCGAGTCGTGAGGCCGAAAGACTCACTGCCACGGCAGGAAACGTTTGGAGTCGTTTATCGGATCTGTTGCAGTTGCGGACAAAGCATCTACGTTGGAGAAACTAGAAGATTACTCCGTACGCGGATGGCTGAGCACTAAACGGGGGTGAGGTGGAAAGACACTGGTTCTCAGGTAGCAGCTAATTCCACGGAAGCCGGCCATATTTTCAAATTTCAAGAGACCCAAATCTTCACAATAGCTGACAACCCCATGGACTGCCAGCTGCTCGACTTATGTTTCTCAGGCCCACAATCCGTCAACAAGCACAATGACCTCCCGGTACCATATGCAGCTCTGAGACATTCCCTGAGCAGGGGAGTCAGTTGCGTGGGGAAGGTGCGAGCGGGGACGGGCAACTGACCTGATGACAGCGGGCCAAATTGACGAGTAATAATCACGGCAACCTCCAACACGGGTGATGAAATTGCGGCAATTAACGATTCGGACTCGGACTGACGAGCCATCGTCACCTTAATCACGACTCCTTGCGGCGATCATAAGGGCTGTTAATTATAGTACCCATGTGGCCTCACGGCAGCCATGTACTATGAATACTGCAGTCTTTGTGCCTCAACTACATTTATCTGCAACTGTCTCTCATGATGGGTTCGAGTGAGGATCCGTAACAGCAGGCCAATAAACTTCTTGTTCCGGTGACCTCCTCCTCCTCCTCATCATCATCATCATCATCGTTGTCGTCGTCGTCGTCATCATCAGCAGCAGCAGCAGCATCATCATCACCAGCACCACCAGCACCAGCACCACCACCACCACCACCTTCTTCTTCTTCTTCTTCTTCTTCTTCTTCTGAATTGGTTTATAGTGATGGTGGACCCTCACTGCATCTGCCCCACGCTGTCATCTACCACCCTCCCGGGCCTAGTGTGAAGACAGAGTCAAGGAGACCGGAGGTTACATTAGAGAGAGAGAGAGGACTGCTTTATTTTGAAAATAACTTTCAAAACTTTCAGCAAAAACGGTTCTCCAGTACACAGTGATTACCATAGAGATTGACAGGTTTTGGACAGGAGGACATGATTATATATGGAGAAAAAAGGACTTTAAGGTGCAAGATCGTGTTTTAGTTTTTGTTTTTCAACATCTTTGCAGGTGAGATACCGGGCTAAAAATGGCAGTATGGAATTCCGATAGGCCGAAGTGCGGCAAGGGATGTGGCGGAAGCATCGACGCATGGGGCGTAAGGATTTCGCAGCCATTAACTCATTATGAAGGGGATGGACGGTGTCATTCAGAATTCGGTCAGCGAATTGCTCCACCGAGTTGAAGTGTCGCTGCACGATGATATCAACTAAAATATGATAGGAAACACCAGCAGCAGAGGCGAGCATTCGAATGACACGTTCAAAAATGATTAGATCTTTTTTAAGTAAGGCTGGAAAAATAACTGGAGAGCAATAAAGAATGAGTGGAAGAATACAGCCATCTATGAATCGCCAGATTAAGGACTGGGGTGTGTGATATGAACGTAGACGACGAATGTAATAAACAAGTTTTTGAATTTTTGTCAAAAGGGTTTCCATATGAAGAGAGAAAGAGAGATTTGAGGATAAAGTAACACCTAGGTACCGGAAAGAAGATACCTCATTGGGAAGAATATCCAAAGGTTCAGGAAAGGGAGAGGGTCGCAATCGAAACACACACTGCACTGATTTCTGATTGTTGAGTAGGAGTCCATTATTCGAAGACCATGCGGAGACGTGATCTAAGCCATCCTTTAAAGACTGTAGGTAAGTCAGGTTTTTGAGTGGGTGGCCTACGACCATGTCATCGGCATACTTAACATACAGGCAGTCGTTTGGCGATCTCAAATCATCAGTATGTAGGGAGAAAAGATGAGGGGATAAGATGGAACCTTGTAGAACTCCACAATCATTTGGAAGAATAGCAGATTTTCTCTTTCCCGACTGGACAAACTGAGTGCGGGAGGAAAAATAATCTCTAAGCCAAGAGACAACCCAGCTCGGAGTGTCGCACGCAGCTGCTTTGGTCAGGAGGAGTTGGCGCGGGATAGTGTTGAAGGCGGATGAGTAGTCGAGAAAAGCACATGCATATGCACGGCATCCCTTGTCTAAGTCTCTCAAAGCTGAATGAACAACTAAAGCAGCAGCATCCACGGTGCTACGCTTTGCCTTGTATGCAAATTGTAGAGGATCAGAAAAATTGACGGAGGAGTACTTAAGGGAATCTAATGCAACTCGTTCAGTAAGTTTCAGGAGTGCTGAAGAGCAGGCAATAGGACGGAAAGATTTAGGAGCAAAAGTTAAAGATTTTTTAGGGATTGGAGTAATTCTTACTGTACGTCAGGCGTCAGGAATCTTGGACTCTATGAAGGATAGATTAATAAGGTGGGTCAAGACGGGAGCTACCTGCAAACAGCAAGACTTAAGGAGAAAAGGAGAGACACCGTCCGGCCCAGCCGCCGTTGACCCGCGAATCTTCTTGAGATGGTGTTCCACTGTTGTCACAGTCACAGGAGTAAAGTCACATGGTGGTAGGTAAATTTCGTTTGGGCGAAAATGGCAGTCGTTAGAAGTACAGATAAAATTCCGATTTAAAGAGTTTAAATCTACGTCAATGGGTTCAAGTATATTACGTTGACCAGTGAGACGCTTGAGATTCCTCCACAGTTCAGCAGAACGAAAAGGAGAGGAGGGAGTGGATGAAGTAGAAAAAAGTTGACTAACGAATAAACCGTTAAGTCTGGCAATTTCGTTCTTTATTAAAACATTGATATCCTTCACCCTGTCACGTTGACCTAGTTTGTAGAAGGTTTCTTTGCGACGTCTCAAGTGTTTGAGGTATGGTGAGGAGATTCTGTCAGGCCTGACCATAACAGTTTCACGTAGGTGGCAACGCTAGACAGTTCGCCAACGCGTAGCATACACGCCTAGTTCGCGCATAACGGACCATGGTTTCACAAAAGGCTTCTCGAATCCCTCCGCAGTGGGAGTGCCATGGAGGCCACATTACGAAGGCGCCATTGCAGCCTGACTCTGCGTCCTGAGAGTGGGTCCAAGTTATCCCGCCAGTTGGCTGCCTCCAAGGCCACGGCGTTTAGTGCATCGTGAAAGTTCTAATGCGCGATGAAGTGCCCGCCGGATTTTCAAGGCCAGTCGGGCCGTCGGCCGTCTTCAAAACACTGTTTGGAATCGTCACGGTACTCAACTCAGCATGAAACTGAAGATGTACGAGGCGGTCATCCTGCCAACGCTGCTGTATGGAGCGGAGACCTGGACGGTGTATAAGAAGCAGGCGCGGAGACTCAATCATTTCCACCTCAACTGTCTTCGACGGATACTGAAGCTGAGATGGGAGGACCGGATCCCGGACACGGATGTACTGGAGCGGACGTTAATCCTCAACATCTACGTCTTGCTGAGACAACTGTGGCTGTGTTGGAGCGGCCACTTCTTGAGGATGGACGACGAGGAGCTACACAAACGACTCTTCTACGGAGATGTTGCCA
>CACRXP010000010.1:2409110-2480300 GCA_902702965.1 Spirometra erinaceieuropaei
ACAACCCCAGGGATGTGGACTCGATCCATATCTGTCCTTATTGCGACCGCACCTTCAACTCGCACATCGGCGTGGTCGGTAAGTTACGACTCCGTCGCGCAAAGACTGCCGAACCAGTGCCTGGGTCGCCAACCTACACTCGCCGTATTCGTCTCCACTGTGTACACTGCCCTCGCACAATCGCTCACCGCATGGGTCTATCCAGCCACATGCTTATCCACGACAACGGAATTGGACGCAGTCTCGACACACCAAGCACCCACTGCACATCCGCTACGCCCAACTCAACCCACACCCCGCCGACCAGTACACCCACCACCATCAGCTCCACCACACTCAGCGCATCTTGCGCATCCACAATGCATAGCTCAACCCACACTCCGTTGCCCAGCGCGTCCACCATCAGCAGTTCCACCACTGCCATCACCTCCGAAACCGACGCTGATATCGCCGACTTTTTCTATCCACACTGTCTCCGTACATTCATATCACGCATCGGTCTGGTCGATCACTTGCGAATCCATCTCACAGAGACTGGCGACCTAGTGCCTGGGACACCAAAATGCACCAGACGCATCCGCCTCAACTGCCCTCACAGCAACCACACATTCACCCACCTTATGTGCCACATGATCATTTACCAAAACCTGCGGTAGATCACCGCCGGCTAAACCACACCACCACATCTTCCTCCACCTACATCACAGAACATAATCACCCATCACAAGCATCCAGTTGCCGCCTCCCACGCAAGTGAGAAGTGTGCGTCTCGGCTCCGTCTCCATGCTGCTACTTTGCGGTATGTGTGATTGGAGACTGAGGCTATCACGGCGCGTCAAGCGCTGTGGTTTGGATAGCTGATGACTGACGCGCCGACGCAGTCCACGCAGTCTGCCCAGTAGTGCGTGTGCATGTATGGAATGGCGGACCGGTGAACTGGTGGTGCCAGGCTGGAGCGGCTCCTCCAAAACGTGAGATGTAGGTTGCTCAACCCCCGTTGTGTGAAATCCTGGTGCTTGTGTTTTGTGGCTAGGTCATGCATTTGGCGCGCACAGACAATGTCACTAGATATGTCAACCAACGTGCCCATTCTCCACACCTGTCCCCACACCTGACACCGACACCGCCGATTTCTCATGTCCACACTGTCAACGCACATTCACCTCACGCATCGGCCTGGTCGGTCACTTGCGAATCTATCGCACAGAGATGGGCGAACCAGTGCCTGGAGCACCAACCTATACCCACCAAGCTCGTCTCAACTGCCCACACTGTCCTCGCACCTTCAGGCATCGCATGGGCCTATTCGGCCACATGCGCATCCACGACGACCGCGGTAGACAACCGTCGGCCACACCACACATTCACTCACTCCCTACCTTCCTTCTCCGCCACCACCGCCTTCTCCCCACCAGACATCAACACTCACACACCACATGCACCAAACTGCCACCTACCACGCAAGTGGGAAGTGTGCATCTCGACTCGGTCCGCATGCGGCTTCGGCTGCAGGGGTGACTTGAGTCCGAGACTATCCCGACACATCAAGCGTCGGGGATAGGAAGGCTGTTGACTGACGCCCGCACTCGGTCCACGCAGTTCGTCGCGTTGTGTGTGTGTGTGTGTTGTGTGTAGTCGCGGACTGGTATGCTGGGGACGGGCTGAAGCAGCACCTTCCACGGCACTCTAACGCAAGTGAGAGACACGCCGTTAAAGCCCCATTGTGTGAAATCCTAGTGTTTGTGTGTATGGGGGGCCAGGTCGTGCTGTGGCGCGCGCAAGCGTGGTCAGTCGACCATGTCAGCCACCGCTCCCATTCCCTACTCCAGTCTGCTGACCGGCTCGGACAGCGGCTGGGGTGTGGGGATGGGAAGGGAGAGTGAGGTCGACGACTCAGCGCATTTTCCTCACTATAAACAATCTGACGCGCTTGAAGCTATCACGTCGCGCTAAAAGCCGTGGATTGGAAGGTTGCCAACTGACGGGGTAACTTGGACCTCCTCCTTGACTGGTGGTGGTCTGGGAGTCAGGCTGCAATGGCTCCTTTTTAATGTGGCCTTTATGACACTCCCACCACAGTATGGGATCCGAGTCAGGCGGTCTAAGAGTCAGGCTGCAATGGCACCTTCTAAATGTGGCCTTCATGGCACCTCCTTTTCGTGGAATCAGAGCCAAGTATGACGGTTCGCCTAGATGCGGCTTCCGCCATGCCAGATACCCTTTTGCTGTTGGTCAAAGACCTGGCCATTTGCTGTGTGAACCAGAGGGTGTGGGATGGAACGCCAAGGTGTGAGATTGACTGTGCCATCCACCTGCCCCCTCTTCCGACTCCGGCCTCCTTGACTCTCTCTTGACATCGGGTCCAGGTAAGGGGGAGGAGAGAGTGCGGTAGATGGTGTGCAAGTCCATATTCACTGTAACCTAATTCACGCATAAGTCATCGCCCCTGCTCCACCTTTCTGTCGGGCCCACGGTGGAAATAGTCGACAACGATGGTCGAAGTCTCGTATGTGCGCCCCCCCAAACGGTACACGTGGTATATGCGCTCGACTAACACGGGAACCATTGCGGATTCTGGGAGGCGCTATAGGATTGCCCACCATAACAAATACCAACATTTCGGGATGCGGTAGCAGGCCCGGTTGCCGGCAGCCGTCGCACACATTGAGACTCCTACCATCCCCCCCCCCTTGTTGTTGGTCAAAAACCTGATCATTTGCTGTGTGGGCCAGGGGGTGTGGAGTGGAGCGCCAAGATGCGGGGTCGATAGTGCAATTCACCTGCGCCCGCCACCACCTCCAGTCTTCTTGACTATGTCTTGACACCGAGTCGAGGTGGAGGGGGAGGAGGAGTGTGGGAAATGCTATGTAAGTTTACATTCACTAAAAGCTAGTTCACAAATACAGTGAGTGGCCGATCTCATGAAATGTTGGCTGAAATTCTGAAATGCGTTTTCGATTAGAAAGGATTACTGGATCGCGGTTGTAATACTGATTAGTTTAAGGCATACTCATAACATTTCGCACTCAGCTGGATGTCGGCTTTTAAATGCACTTCTTTTCAATCCCCTGTAAAAAGCGTACTCGGTAAAAAATGACTACTTAATTAGCATGCATTTTGCCAATCGATTTTCGATGGTCTTAGAAATTCAAATATATTTTATAGAAATCATAAACAAAAATATGCTTTATTTTAGTCGATCAATAGAGAAGCACGCCTTTTTTATATTTTACACTTAAAGAAAGGGTATAATTAAGTTTTAAAAAAGTTTTCTAATTGCCGAATAATTTGGAGCCTGATCATTCGCTGCATTAGCGCTTAGTGATTTCACTCTACAAGGCGCATGCGTTCCTCGTAAAGAAAATCACATATTTTTCTATGCCATTAAAGAGATATCATACAGAGTCCATAAAATTTTTCAATGGACGCGGACCATGTTGTACATTTCATGAGGAGCAGTGGTAAACCTCCAGGTACGATGCTATGTGAATTGACATTTAGCGGTCTTTAAAAGTCTCATAATTAGAAACTTTTTATAAAAATCTAATTATACTCCATCTTTAAGTATAAAATATAAAGAAGACGTGATTCTCTATGGATTGACTAAAAGAAAGCCAATTTTTGTTTATGGTTTCTATAAAATATATTTGAATTTGTAATACCATCGAAAATCAATGGGGAAAATGCATGCTAATTAAGTAGTCATTTTTTACCGAACACGCTTTCTACAGGAGATTGAAAAGTAGTGCATTTAAAAGGCGACATCCGGCTGAGTCCGAATTTGTATTCGAGTATGACTTAAGCTAATCAATATTAGAACCGCGACCAAGTAATCCTTCCTAATCGAAAACGCATTTCAGAATTTCAGCCAACATTTCATGAGATCGCTCACACAATTTAAGTCACCGTCTCTGCTTCACCTTGCTGTGGGACACACGGTGGGCATTATCGGCAACGACGGTCGAAATGTCGGAACTGGTGAACCAATCTCTGAGCGATGGATTTACAAGGGACTGACCAAGCCAATGCGTGCTATGCATGTGAGGTGGCAATATGGGCAGGATAGGTTGATAGCTGTTGATTTGGTTCTGGTGTTAATTCTGCTAGTGGTGACAACGTTGGTGGGGGGTGGGGTTGGTAATGCTGGAGATTCGAGAGTTGTCGAATGTAAAATATAAGCCTGGCGGCGAATTCCGCCGTGTGGACATTCATGTGGCCGTTTAGGCCCATTCCGCAAGTCAACTACTGGCAGAAGTGCACGCTTGTGCTTTGGCTGTGGGTTTTCTTAAAGTAAATTGCCAATTGTAACCTTATTTTACATAGTAAAAGTATCTCTTTGCTTGTGTGTGTTAGTCGGTGACGCCGTCCACTGATTGCGTCCGCATGCCGCTCTAGCAAGTGAAGTCTTACGTTGCCTGTGCGATTTAACAATTAATTAATCCTCCTTCTCCCTTGTATTGAAACATGGTCCTTTAATAAAATCTTGCTGAACTTTTAATCATTGGAAGCCTGTGAGAAAAAAGACAGTTTTGGGTTTTTGTTTTTTAGTCAAATGAGGAGTTACCAATACCAGGATTTCAACATTCTTTCAGTTACAGGAGATGTTCGTTCAAAGAATTTTTACGCATTACAACGAGGAGTCTCATGTTTTACCGACGCAGCCCCTAACACACCAGTCCGACATCCATTGACCGTAAAGTACAGTCTTCATACACCAGTCCGACATCCATGACATCCATTGACCGTAAAGCAAGGTCTTCACACCCTCTCCTCCCACCATCTCACAGAGGCCTCACCTCCTGACCTTTCCAGACACAAAGTTTCACTGTCCCCATCCAGTGACCGCAAAGTACAGTCTTCACACACACGCCTCCCACCATCTCACAGAGGCGTCAACTCCTGACCTCTCCAGACACATAAAGTTTTCACTGTCCTCATGCAGTCTAACACGCGGGTTACAGGCGTAGGTACGTTCAGAAAGCTGCGAAGATTCACCACACATCAAGGCGGTTAGATGGGATCACAGTAGACCTGTTAGAATTTCCAGCCAGCACGAATTAACAGGTTATGCCATCGGTAAATGATCACGCCTTCATGATTGCATCATGCTGACAATACGCCTACGTGCGTGGTTTACGTGCTAGACTGTGTGGGGGTGGACACTAGGTGCCTAACTAGGTCAGGAGTTGAGGCCTGTGTGAGGGAGGGAGAGGGTGGGGGGGAGTGGGTGAAGACTAGACCGTGTGATTAAAAGATTTCATGGTTGCCGTACCTGTGTGTTAGGGCTATTGAATAAGACACCCATTGATCCCCAAACGGGCTACGTGGTAGATGCGTTGGACCAACACGGTAGCCATATCGAGTTCTGGCAGGCGTTATCGGAATGCGCACCATTACAAGTGCCAAAATTTCGGCTTACGGTGGTAGGCCCGGTTTCCGGCAGTGGTCGCGCACATTGAGACTCCTACCCTCCACCCATTTTGTTGTTGGTCTAAAATCCGGTAAGATGTGGTTATGCAGTCACGCATGATGGACATAATACTGTTGGGTGAGGGTTTAGGACTGTGGTTAAGGGTTATGGTGAGCGTTAAGGTTAGGGATGGGGTTGGTAGTAGGACGTAGGATTATGGTTAGGGGTTAGGTGTTAGGGTTGGGTGCTAAGGTTAGGGGTTAGGGCAACTATTTCTCAACCGCGAATCCCCAATAGATTTCCTTTTTCATACAATTGCTTGATCTCGTTGTCTGTGCGTTCCCCGGTCCCACCTCTAAAAACCCCTATTACCACCGGTCCCGTATTACAGGTGGTTGGGGTTTGTTTACCTCAGGTGGGGCTACATAACCACATCTGGTCTAAAATCCTCATTAGGCAGTCCCTATAAGATCTTTCCAGTTATGTGGTTGGTTTCGTCAAGCATAAATGCTGACTTGTAGATAAGGCAGGCAGTGAGCGAGTGTACATCATGCAGGCGGCGACCAGGCCATGGTGATAGCATTTTAAAGTCAGCGTGTGTGCGCGTCTGTAAGGTGACCCAACGAGTAATCGAATTCGCACGCCAGTCCTGTTTGAAGACAGTGAGGGTGCGTGGGAGGGACACGAAGCAGCCAACAGATAAAACTGACGTTTTGCATGGACCGATGTTGCGAACAACTGTAAGTCAGGTGTTGTTCGATTGCTTAACTCTGAAACGGCCTAAAGGTTCCGTAGAGTAGCCAAATACAAAGATGAAGGTCGGTCCTTATTTCAAAGCCGTACCTGCAGGAGACAACCCCCAGCATAACCCCTAGATCTAGCTCCCAACCCTAACCCCTAACAGGTACGGCTACGAACTAGAATCTTGCCAAGATGAAGTATGAAGGACATACTTAAAGTTGAGCAAGAGCATTTTCAGCTGTGATAATTTGGACTTGCCAATTTTACTTGAAATACTCTACCAACCTTATGGGAGAAGTAGTTATAGAGTTGTCCTAATATTCCACGAGGTATCAGCTTTGGTCCAGACCCGAATCTCAAATCATAGCTCCGTGTTTGTAGAGAAGAGCAATCCCTGTCGCTAACAGTGCTAGTTGCTGATCAGAAATTGCTCCTAGTACCTGCTGGAGGAGATAAAAAGACGGGGATAAAAAGAATCAGGACGAAAGTTAGCAATAAACTCCTCCCTCCCTTTCAGCGTAGTTGCAAAGAGCCTGGACTGCCAGCCATTGTAATTAAGCCGCAGTGTCCCTTCTTCTGGCGCCTATGCGACATCGAGCCACTCGTGCATATCAGTGACAATTCGGTTGTTGACCAATCACGGCCATTTAAACCGACCAATCCACTTCAAGGCCGGCACGGACATGTCCGCGCTTGAGGCGCACAGACGACTGTCGCGCTGTCGCACGGTTCGCCTAATCTCGCGTCGACGGACGTGTGAACCCGTCCGGCTGCCAATCTATTACCTCCACAGTCTTCACGGGATATGATGCTCTATCTATTGGAGTCCAAATTCTCTTTGGGACCCATCATGAAAGTCGCGGTAGCTAGGGTCTTCCTATGGCCTATGTGCTCGCAACAACGCTACTTAATTGCTTGTGGTGGTGGTGGTGGTGGTGGTGGTGGTGGTGGTGGTGGTGGTGGTGGTGGTGGTGGTGGTGGTGGTGGTGGTGGTGTTGACGATGAAGGTTAAGGTGGTGCCTAATTAATTGGCCAATATGCTCCTCCAATAATAGGGTTATTCAACATTTGTTTGACTATCATGTGATCAGGAAGTCTAGCCCTCCTCAACAATAGCAGGTATTGAGAGACCCTGCAGCACACGGGATTCCCAAAAACCAGAAGATCTTTAAACGCCGAAAAAAATCATGACATACGATGTTAAGGGAGGAAGTTACTTAATCGAGGCTACAGTGCGGGCAAGCAAAGATGAACATCTTGAGTTTCTTTGTACATCGCCTTAGGATCGCTTTCGATAGAAAATCGTCCCAGCTACCCAGAACGATCTAATTCAAAGCAGTCTGATATAATTACAGGAAAAGAACTTTCCTTAAAGGGGTTCGCAAACATAGTTTGTCCGTCTTTTCATACCCATATCGCTAAGAAATCAGTCAGTAACCTCACATAAATGCCAATAATTTAACCCCACACCTGCCTACAACAACATGACGGACACATGCCAGGTTGCGGCGATGCACTGCTGTTTCGGATTTATTCTGTAATAATTAATTCAGACAAAACATCACCATCCGGAACCAGAAACGCAAATAAGCGCATACATGCAGTAAGCAAGCTGTCGCCAGGCCGTGTCTGCCAGATGGGTCATATGGGCTTCATCGCACCGAAGTTCGTCAATGCCTCACCACCCGGTAGTATCTGTCGCCATAACTCGGGTAATTATTGGCGTGGGTGTACACGCACACTGGACACCCATTCGGAGATTTTTTACCTCGGAAGTAGACGGTTCGATGTGCGTTCAATCCTGTGTGGCATGCCTGTGCATTTCGCCGGTGCGTGTCGATCAATAATTTCAGTCCTCCATACAGTACCAGTATGATAAAATAGGGCGGGGCTAGGGGCACCCCCCCCCCCCCAGCGTGTCACCATGCGCTAAATTCCGGGACGATAGGGTCACCGTTTTGAGGATCGAGATTGGGCTACCCATAGGCAGTATTATGGTTAGGGTTACAATTGCGAAGCGGGAATGGGTACCTCCGTTGGAATTTAGTGCAAAGCTGTGGCGGCTAGCCATCCTGACTGGTCTGGTTTCATTGTTCAAGACCTCGCTGCCTCAAGGTCACTCGCCTCTTGCAGCGAGCCGTCCCAGACGAGCTGGCCTGAAGCCACTCGACCGACTTCAGCTCGGACACACACAGCGTCGCGGCTACCTATGTGCCACTTGAACGCGTCAGCCCCTGCAACCAGCAAAACAAGGCACTGGCACTCCACCCCTCGGCAAATGTAACACACGCTGACTGGCCACCACTTGAGCTTGGCCCACGAGCCTACAAAAGCGGCTGCCACCATTATCTCAAGGACTCTCAGGCCTGACTGGACGCAGTCAACACTAGCCCTGGCTTCGCCAGTGGCCACTGCCGCCTGAGAGGACAACACCGGGTTCTGTGCACAATAAAACCCTTCATGCTGGTGCCTTTTGTCTTCTCCCTTTCAACACTGGGATTCGACCTGGCGACGGTAGCGCACAGACTGCACACACACCGCCTAGTCGCTACAAGGCCACGGTTGTCCTCATTCCCATACGATAGTGACCACTGACATTAGCGTCGTGCTTTGCGGAGGGGAATTCAATACGGCATTTCGAACGTACGAAGCTCTCCTTCGCGGCGAAAAGGTGGATATTTGGGGAGTACACATTTCGAGGCATAAGTGTAGCCTCCGAATGACCTGTCTGGTAAGGCCATCTAGGAAATCTTTGCCACTAGTCAAAAGCAGCCTGGTTGAGATCACTCACTGAAAATGTCCTCAGGAATTTTTCTGGGAGAGTTTGAAGGATTTGATTTCGCCTGGAAAAAGACATTGAGGTGAATTTTTCGCATCTTAAGTGCTCTCCAACAGTGTTGTCGAAGCACTGCCTTTTTGCTATAAATGCAAGACAAAGGAAGTTTTTCAGAAAAATTGAGTTGTGGTACACGTTCAATAGCAAAACAGGCAACAATCGGGAGATGGCACCCAAAAAATCCGTTACCTAGAAATAATACCTTTAACAGTGGACTCAAACGCCTTCTGGAAATATCAGTGGTTGCAGGCCTACTTTCACGCACTACTTGGACTTTCCCCGACGGCCTAACATGGGCTGGCCGAAAGAACATCGCAGGAGGTTACATGGACGACGGTCGCTGTTACCCAACCTTCCCCATCGTTACACACGTACACTTGAATATACGGCATACATTCGCATTATGGCAGTTTATTACAAAACATGAACACTATTAAATAGGATATGTCTGCACAACATGGGGCTGGAACAGTTCCCAGGCATCTGTCAAAGACATGGCATTGAGGCCAAACCAAAGACGATACTATACTTCGCTTATGTGAGCCCACACAGCTCGATCAGATACAGGGTCTCCCTCGTAGAGTTTCCTTTTCAGTCTACTCCAGTATGCCTCAATGACATTGGTGTGCCGTCCGGTGGTAGGGTCCTTGAAGATCTTTGAGTGGTTAACAGAGGAATGTAGATAACCTTCTGAGGGAAGACGATTATACGCCTTCCACTCGTCCGTTAGCACTATACTGCATTTGGCGACCCACTTTGTATTAACGGAACGGAGAGCGGGCCAACTTCGATCAATCATCTGTTCAAATAAGGCTATCCGTCGGCTAGTATCGTACATCCCGACCAGCCACCACCCATAAAACCCCTATTACCACCTGTCCCGTAAGACAGGCTGCTTTGGTTAGGCGGATTTTTCGGGTGCCATCTCCCGATTGTTACCAAACAGAATAACGGAATACGACAAAATACCCGGGTAAGGTGAAAGGGCAAGAAGGATAGGGTATTGCGCATTTGCAATGAACTCTTGTTTAACCATGGTCAAATTTCCAACAGGCAATCAACACCTACAGACGAATAGGTATGCGGTCGCTGTGGTCAGATGTGGTTTAGTAGCCGCACGTGAGGTAAACAAACGCCAGCCACCTGTAATATAGGACCGGTGGTAACAGAGGTTTTTACAGGTGGGGCCGGAAGGGACGCACAGGCAATGAGGTCGAGTGATTGTATGCGAAAGAAAAGCTATTGGGAATGCGCGCTTATAATTTAAGTGGTTGAGAAATAATTGTCCTGATCCCTAACCCTGACCCCTAACCGCAACCCCGCACCCTAGCCCTGAAACATCCAACGCGAAAATAAGAAGGAGATGACAGGCCGAAAGACAAGAAGGACCACCGGCATTGAACACGGCAAAAAAGAAAGAAGTCCGCCAACACAACACACACTGCGGCGCACATCAACAATATGGCAACAAAATCACACCAATTCAAAATAATTAAGTGGATCAAAAGTATTGTGTCCATCAGGTGCGGTTGCATAACCACATCCTACCAATTAATGATTTCTACACATTGGATTATGTAGGTGAGGAGGGAGGGGTGACAGAGAATGCGGATCGACTGATACAGTGTTGTTTCGGGTTTATTCTGCCGTCATTCAGCCAACCGTAACTCTGACCACCAATTGGAACCAGAGGCAAAAAAGTGCGCTCGTACACGGTGAAGATGTCCCACAGCCGAGGTCCAGTTTGTGGTCTATTCATGACCCCTGCCACCCATGCGGAGTTTATTTGCATCGGGAAGCCAATAGATCAATGTGTGCCCATTCCTGCTTTAATAAACACCCGATCTGCAGCGACAGAGAGTGACAAGTGGCGAGGCACTGATGAACTTCGGTTCGATGAAATGCTTATGACCCATCTGGTAGGCCTCAGTGGTGGGCCGACTGCGCCAGGTGCGTCTGTGCGCATGTTTGTGTTTCTGGTCCCAGCTGCTGGTGGTCAGGGTTATGATTGGCTGAATGAAGGCAAAATAAGCCCGAAACAGTGCTGTATCAGTCTCCCCACATTGTGTGTTGTCTCTTCACCCTTCTCTGTCGTTCCTCCTGTTTGAATAAATCCTCGAGCTGCAGTGACAGAAGATGGCAGGTAGCGAGGCACTCATTAACTTCAGTTTGATGAAGTGCTTATGGCCCATCTACTAAACCCTGTCTGTGGAATATCTGCGTCGTGTATGAGCGCATATTTTCGTTCCTTGTCCCACTTAGTAGTCAGGATTATGATCGACTGGATGGAGGCAGTATAAGCCTGAAACTGAACTGTATCAGCCTACCCGCATTCTCTGTCGTCCCTCCCTTCTCTGCCATTATAATTTGTCCGAATTCGGCCTGAGAGTTGGTTGCCTGGTTGTGACCTTGTTTGCCTTGGGAATTCAATAAATCAGTGTGCGCCAATTCCTGATGACATAATGTACCATTATAGTGTATAGTTAAATTTACAGAGAACAATGGAGATTGCATGCGTGAGAACAGTACGGGCAAGTTTGCGAGACCTGGGTGCCATTTGCTAAATTCGATTTGATACTGCTTTATACTTTACGATATATTTCAAACACTTATGCAATTGGCAATTGGTTACGGTCAACACTGTGTCTTTGCAGATTAATTTCAGTGTTCAAATTTCGTTGCATTTCTTTTTGCCATTCAAAATTATAAATGAAATCTGTTTGTCAATCTTAGATGGTTGCAGTGCACGACACCTCCCTCATCATTTCTGACGATCAATCTCGCTGTACTTGTTTTGCGTGTGGTAAGTGAGGTTTTAACTATCGTTTTCGAATATCTGCCGATTTCTGAACCTTCGTTTTATTAGCCTGTGATCAAGCAATCTGCCAACTGTTCTGAAGTCCCATCATCCTCACCAGTAACACACGGAAATACCAAAATTGGAACATCCTAACAGAAATTTTCAAAAATCTTCAAACATCAACGGAAATCATCACTGTGCTGTTAAAGGGAAGATGCCACCTAATCGAGGCTACCGTAAGAATTAGCGAAGATTAGCAGCTTGAGTCCCTTCATACATCAGAACAGGATCGTTTTGGGCGGAAAACCGTCCCAGGAACCCAAACCGATCTTGTCCGAAACAATCGGTGGTAATTGGTGCGACGTTTCGATTTCCTCTTTTGATTGCCCAATAGCGTCAGCTAATTTTTCTGGACAAACCTTGGCAAAAGATTCGTTTATTAGGTTCGTTTCGTAAAAAACACATGTTTCCTCATAATGCTACATCTCGGACTGAAAATCTGGCAATTTCAAAATTGTTTGGACATTTTACTATGCTAAATATACAGTCTGATTGATGAAATTATGCGGTAGAACTGTGGTGGTATACATCGGCGTCGACTCCCTCTTACTCCGAGTGGGTAATATATTCATTCCCCAGATTGCCTTCTGGGCTCGTGACGCTTAAGCATGACCTCATGCTTCGGCAGGCTTTCTGACATTGATTAGTCATCTTTATCTGCTCCTCATTCACATGTACATTTTCTTATATGCACACCCATTGGCCTATTCTACTTATTGTATACAGACTTTTCCACCCTTTGCTTAAGAGAACTATAATGATGAAGTCATCTGCACAATACGCTGGCGCCGTCTAGAAGGAAATCAAATCTGACGCGAACGTTGCAAATCGCTCACCAACGATTCCTCATGATTTCGACGGCGGCTAGATCGCAGTTGGTAGCCAGGAATGGGGAAGTGGACGGCGACCTTAACCCTTCATCCTAAGCCCAACCCTAATGTCAACCTTAAGCGTTAACCGTTAACCCTAACGGCAACCCTAACCCTAACCGAAATCATAAACGTAACCGTAGCCCTTAGCCATAGCCGTAACTGGAAGACCTAATCATAATACTGAAACCTAACCGTGCGTTCAAACCCTAACCGTAACCTTAAAACCTAAGCCTAAAGGCATAACCCTAACCCGAAAATCGGAAACCATTAGACCGTACCCTAATCCTAACCTCAAACGTAAAACGGAAGTCAAATGGGTCCAATGTGATAATGGAGTCCCACAAACTAGCCCCGGTAAAAAACCCCCCAGCCACCTGCAATACGGGGCCTGGCTACCAACTGCGATCTAGCCTCGACGGCTACAGTTTTCACAGTAATTACTCGTGGTCTTCTGGTGTCATCTGCTTTGCGTACGCATTTGATTCATTATGAATGGAGGCATTTTTGATGGAAATTTTGGAGTGATACATCTCCCCCTTTCAACGCCGCCGTCTCACAAGAATCTCCTCAGTCTAATACCATCGGTCTAACTTCATCCCATGACCGCGCGGGGGAGGGTAGGGTGTCGGCTAGCTTACCCAACAGGCCTTAACACGCCGGTCCGGCAACCATGACATCTTTTAATCACACAGTCTAGTCTTCACCCAATCCCCTTCCCACCACCCTCTCCCTCTCTCACGCAGGCCTCAACTCCTGACCTAGTTAAGCACCTAGTGTCCACCCCCATACAGTCTAGCACGTAAGCCACGTACGTGGGCGTATTGTCAGTATGGTGGGATCACGAAGGCGGGATCATTTACCGATGTCATCGTCTGTTAATTCGTGCTGGTTAGATATTCTCACAGGTCTACTGTGCTCCCATCTAACTGCCTAGATAGGTCCTGAATCTTCGCAGCTTTCTGAACCTGTCTACGTCAGAAGCTTGAATGTTGGACTGCAGGGGGACAGTGAGCACTTAGTGTCTGACGAGGTCAGGAGTTTAGGCCTCCGTGAGGTGGTGGAAGGAGAATGTGTGAAGACTGTACTTTACGGTCAATGGATGTCGGACTGGTGTGTGTGTTCAAACGGACATCTCCTTTGACTGAATGAATGTCGAAATCCTGATATTAGTAACTCCTCGTATGAGTGAAAAGCAAAAGCTGAAAGCTGCCTTTTTTCTCATAATAATGCTTCTTTTCTACAGCAGACCGACTTTACAGTTTTGGTTTGCTGAAGGATTGAGACTATGCGGCAAGAAATCTAGATAGACACGGAGAGAGAGAAAGAGGGACTTAGAGAAAGGGCAGGCTTCTATTGTGTGATGATTAAAAGTTCAGTAATATGTTTATAGAGGACCATCGTTCGATACAGGAGAGAATTATATTTAATAATTTGCATTGTTGAATCGCTTAGGCAACGTAAGACTTCACTTGCTTCAGCGGCATGCGAACGCGACCAGTGAACGGCGTCGCTGACTAGCACACGAGAGTGCGACCGTCGGTTTCACTGGTGTCCACCGTGGGCTCTACAACATGGTGGGGCAGGGTCGGTGATTTGGCTCGCATCTTCGCTTTTATCCGCCGAAAGAGCAACGCTTAGGGACTCTAAGCGTATATCTGCTAATTTCTGAACCTTTGTTTCATTACCATTTGATCGAGAAATCTAAAAACTGTTCTGAAGTCCCATCACCCTCACCACCAGCACACAAGCATCTCTAAAAATTGGAGCACCCTAATAACGGGTGTCGAAAATCTTGAACCATCGACGGAAATCATCACTAGGCGGTTAAAAGGAAAGTACTACCTACTCGAGGCTACAGAAAGGATTAGTGAATATTAGCAGCTTGAGTCCCTTCATACATCACCACAGGATAGCTTTCGATGGAAAACCGTTTCAGTGACCCCTGCCGATCACATCCGAAACAATCGCTGGTAATTATTGTCGAGTTTCGACTTCCTCTTTCGTCTGCTCCATAACGTCGGTTAATTGTTCGAGAAAAAGTTTAGCAAATGGTTTGTTTATTAGTTTCGCGTTGTAAAAAACACTTCCTTTTGCCATCCACACTACTCAGGGTGGGTAGAGTTCGCCAGATTCTTTCGGGCTTGTGCATTTTAAGCATAACCTCATGCTTCGGCGGTCTCTTGACATTGAGTTGCCCTCTTCATCTGCTCCCCATTCTCATGGGAATAGGTGCCAATAGGGGTTTTACTCGTGGGGCATTTAGACGCGCCAAAGAAAAGGCAGCAAACTGGTAATATAGAAAGGAGCATTTTCCGGTGAACTGAGGAATTTGAAGGAGGTGAAACCCAAGTGCAAATGACGACAATTTGATAATGTATGTGGGGCAGCTTTCGGAGAAAGTCGGTTTATAGGAAAGGAATACGAAGATGCGGATGGAAGACAAACAGCCAATAGGAATTGGCAACGCGTGGCCAAGGCCAGTCGCATGGCGTACAGAAAAAATGATAGAAGGCGTGGGAAAGGATCCGGTGGCAGTCAAGGAAACGGATAAGGCAGGTGATGAACCACAAGACAAGTGCATAATGCTAAGTTTAAGTAGGTTGCTCTGTAATAATGATAATAAAAATATAAATAAATTACAGACAACAAGCCAACACTTTAAAATGCAACGACAACGCAGAACGCATCTCCAAACCAAAAATAAGGCTGCTTGCCTGCACGTCATTTAACTTTTCCGCTGTATATACTGTGCAATTTTCTTGAGAACGTCAACGACTTTCCTCCTGTGCCTTTAACGTACATAGCCTAGCCACTCGTTAGATTAGAAAATACGAGGAGTGTAAGCAGAACGGGAAGGGGTTACAGGTGCATTGTGCATTTGCTCTAATCTGTGCCTTTGGCATATCTCGTTAATACATTTAGCACATACCTCAATAGCACCTCTCCAAACTATATCATTTTAACTTAATTACGCCTACTCAAACAATTCAGTAGGTCAACAGTATAATATTTCTCAAGAGCGACTGCAGGACAAAACCTGCCGGAATTTCTTATTTGTACACCCGTTGGCCCGTTTTACAGCAGGTGTGCTAAGTCTTGAAGTTGTTGGGAGTGCCTACACTTCCAAAATAAAGAGCCAATCAAACACTGGAGACCACGTGTGCTTGCTCTTTCTACAGCTCTGCCATCTTAATCGGGCGTCTCTCCATTAGCTACTCCCCTCTTCCCGATGGTCGTTGGGCCGGATGCCGACGAACCACAGTAGTGTGGTATAAATATGCATCACCTTTCAGCTAGTCGCGACTTGCAGTGTGTTTCTAAGACACTTTCCGAGACCGGCCGTGTTTTTTTGTCTGCCGCTTTGGCATTGGGGACAAGGGTCAAGTGCGAATAGGCTCCAGGGGATGTCAAGTACCAGGCGGGTCATAACAGAAATGTTGACCGGAATTCTGAAGTGCGTTTCCGTTTCGAAAAGGTTACTTAGGAATGGTTTTAAAAGAAGTCATTGTACATCATGATCTATAATACTTCTGATACCTCGGATGCCGGCTTTTGAATGAACATCTTTCCGGCCGCATGCGAAAACCACGCTCTGCAAAAATGACCACTTATGTAGAATGATTTTTTTCAAACTGATTTTCGATGTCCTCAAAAGTTCAATTGCATTTGCTGGAAAACATGCATAAAAATATTCATTCTCTTGCTCATATAGTAGAAAATTGCGTTCTCTTCAAATTTCTTACTTGAAGAAAGGGCATAATTTGGCTTTCAAAATCTTCTCCTATTCCCAAATAATTTTAAATCCAACCTGCTTTTGCACTTGCATTTAGGGTTTCCAAACTACAAACCATATATTTTTCAGTACGGGGAACCATTAATTTCTCTATGGTAATAAAACGAAGCCATAAACGGAGTTTATAAAGTTAGCAGTGGATTTGAGCCGTATTGTAAACTTTACATGCAACATAAGTAAATGCAGAGGCACGATGTTGTATGAAAGGACATTTCGCAGCATGTAAACTCTCATAGTTAGGAACATTTTAAACCAAATTATACCATTCCTTCGAGTATAAAATTGGACGAAAACAAGATTTTTTGTCCAATGGGCAAAAGAATGAATATTTGTATGCATGTTTTTTTATGAAATATAATTGAAACTTTAAGGGCATCGAAAATCAATGAGAAAACTTCACGCTATACAAGTAGCCATTTTATACAGAGTGCGGTTTTTGCAGGCGGCGGGAACGATTTTCGTTTGATAGCCGGCATCCCGAGATATCTGAATTATTATAGAATTATACTATACGATCCCGCTTTGAAAACCCTACTTAAGTAATATTTTCGAAACGAAAGTGTTTTACAGAATTTTCGGTTCACATTTCATGAGTTAGCACACCTACTATACTTACTGGGCATTAATTTTCCATCTCTGCTTAACAGGACGACCATGCTAAGGTCATCCGCACACTATGCTAGCACTCTATGGAAGGAAATCAAATTTGACGCGAAATTTTGCAAATCTTTCATCGACGATTCCTCATTATTTCAGCAGTCACAGTTCTCGGCAGTTACCATATGTGATCTTCTGGTGTTATCTGTTTTGCGTACGCATTTTATCCATTATGAATAAGGCATTTAGATGGAAAGTTTGAAATGATATGACCAAAATAATGCCTATGTCTCCCACTTTCAACGACGCCGTCTCACAAGAATCTTCTCATCCCAATACCATCGGTCTAAATTCATCCCGTGACCGCGCGGGGGAGGGGAGGGTGTCGGATAGTTTGCCCAACCGTCCCTAACACACCAGTCCGACAACCATGGCCTACTTCGATCACAAAGTCTAGTCTTCCCCCACTCCCCTCTCCCCACCCTCTCACTCTCTCACATAGGCTTCAACTCCTGTCCTCGTTAGGCACCTAGTGTCCACCCCCATACAGTCTAACACGTAAACCACGCACGTATGCCTATTCTCAATATGATGAGATCATGAAGACGTGATCATTTACCGAAGGCATCGTCTGTTACTTCGTGCTGGTTGGATGTTCTAACAGGTCTACTGTGGTCCCACCTAACTGCCTAGATGTGTCTTGAATCTTTGCAGCCTTCTGAACGTACCTGCGTCTGTAATTTACGTGTTAGACCGCATGGAGACAGTGGTTCGTTTATTGCAAAGCCACCACCTCGGCTTTTTCTTGCACGCGTTTGTGTAGGTCTTTAGAGTAGTATGCTGGCGTCCGGTAGATAACTTCATAGGTTTCTTTGGCGCCGCCTTGGTGGTTCGTGCCGATTAGATGTACGAGAATTGAATTTGGAATCTATAGATTTTCCCCTTTACCTAGCCAGGCAGCCATACGTTCGCGTACCCTCTTTTCTAGACGCCTCGTTGTACGGTCGGTGTATCCTGCTGCACGGGAATAGGTGAATGAGTAAATACCTATCGATTTGGCCTAAAACGGCAGTCGGTCTTTGTCCCCTCCCCGCGCCGCAAAAGGAGAGAGTGAAGTGGATGCAGCGAAAGTCGACTACCACAACAAAATAATTCACACGCAAGTCAACGTTCGGGTGCCCAGAATGCCATTAGATATGATAAGGGAATGATTTGCCACTGGAGTAGGCCTAATAATACAAAAGACTGGTTACTGCATGGCGTTGTTCAGTTACGTTTTGTTTTTCGAAAACCTGTTAGGATTGGCCTGCTTGTTTCATACTCTTGTGCTATTGACCTCGCAGACAACCGGCCCGACGAGCAGGCGCTACAAATTGTCTATATAGACTCATTATCGAGCCCCTCAACCCGGACGTGTTAGATGTCATGCGTAAGTTTTGTCCGCGATCGAAGATATGCCAAAGACTGGGTATTTTGAGATTACTTTATTCTGTTTCTTCGGCCGCTGGTCTGCCTAAAGACAAGAAGTTAGTTTACGGTTTATCGCTATTTTAAACTGTTGCAGCTAACTTTCACATACAGAAACTGATTTTTATATCCACATGGACAGACTATAATTACGCGATTCGATATTCTGGGCGGGAATTTCTTTCTGATGCCGAGATCCTCCATAAATACCACGACTTATTTCCATTACACATACCTATTTACCTATTTGCAAGCCATGTCTCTTTACACTATTAGACTTGTATTTTCTAATCCATCATACTTACTGCCACCTAGATTAACTTGTCGTACATTCTTCTTGTTTTCTGTTTTGTTTTTTAGCAAATTCTTGACTGTCATTGCGTCTCCTGGTATAGCTCTCAGCCTGCGTTATTTGCATATCTGATTGCTTCCTGCAGTAAACTTCGATTGGCGACTAGTTCCCCTGGAACATGAGCGTCCGTTTTTTAGTTGACAGCAGTTTAATCAGTTGCCTGAATTACCTTGACTACTGTTTATAATTAGTCTTTTGAATTCGTGCACCTACTTACTGTTTACGTTCTAAGCACATTAGAAGGTTCCAGATGTTATTTTACATTTTTTTTCTCATTGTCGATTTCTCGATTTCCTTTTGTGTGCGTCCGAAGGCCCTACCCGTATAAGCTCTTTTACCACCATTTACCTTAGACAGGATCCTAAGGTTCTCCGTTGCTGACCCCGGGGACCAACAATACCCTCGCTATAAATATGGAGTCTGGCTTCTGTAGTTATATAATAGAAATGTGGTAGTATACATCAGCATCAACCCCCTTCTACCCCGAGTGGGTAAAGCTTTAATTCCCTGGACTATCTTCTCGACTCGTAATTTTTAAGCAAGAACTCGTTCCTCGGCGTCGGTTGGCGCCGTCATCCGTCTGGAGGGGGTTTAATGGCCAACATGCTTTCCTGCAATAGCACCTCTTCTGTTCTCATGATTGGCGCCGGCCAAAACACATTTACGCCATCGCAGACCGTCAGATGGGTAACTATAATCCAGTATTCGGAGGTGGAAATGTCGGTCGAGACTAGTGCATTTGAATCTCACACCAACCTGCCGCAATGATGGCACGCGGCAAGTCACGAGCCGATGCCGTGACTGGCGGAGAGAACTGTGCTGTCCCACTAGAAACGCTGCATACTAAGGCCATCAACTGCATGGCACTGCGTCGTCTACAGTCTAACTTCACTCCGGGACGGGGGTGGGGGCGACGAGTGTCTCGCTCGACAGACACTAACACACCAGTCCGACAACCGTGGCACCTTCTCTCTAGCAAAGTCTGGTCTTAATCCATGCTCCACACACTGTCCTACACGGGCCTCAACCCCTGACCTCGTTAGGCACCTACGGTTCACTTGCCCGAGGCGTCATCTGTTACTTCGTGCCACCTCGATATTCTAACAAGTTCGCAGTAATCACAGCTCATCGTCTAGCCGTGTCGTGAATCAGTGAATTTTTTAGAATGAATATTTTGCCGCACATACCTGGCAATTCACCACCAACTACTGTCTTTCAGCTGATCCGGAAATTTAACCAATAGGCTTCCTTAGTTTCTTGCGATCGCCAGTGAGCTCTTTTGCTTGGAGTAGTGGCTAAACAATCCAACAGCAACAGAACTCATTGCGAATCAATCGAAAGTGAAATGAACTTCTACTTAATACAGTGATTGTAGATTTGGTTTACTGATCAACAATGACACCGAAAATATGTTTCCGTGTTATCCTGGGTGTGGTCTGCCTTTGCCATTTGGTAGGTTCATGCCACGGTACTCTGTTATACATGTAAAGAAGTTTTCATACTTGAATATTTTTTAGTTTTTTATATAATCCAGATTGGTGTGCTTGTGCCTCTATAGTGAATCATAAAATAATTAGCAAAATTACCGGGAGAGATCGTCAGGCATGTTTTAAGACACAGCTCCTGATGTTAGGTGATTCTAGCACATATGAGGCGAGTCAGTAATACTGGCTCTCGGTTTTGGAGGTTGAGGGCAAAAAAGTCGCCTCATCGAAGGCTACTTTTACAACGTTAGTCGGATCAGTTAGAGCTTGTTTATCAAAGTTAAACCCCGGTGTTCATCTAATGTGAGACATGTCTTCATTTGAAAATGCAAGAAATTAATAATAATTAAAGTCAGCAGCCCTTACTTTGCCATCTTAATGCAAATAAAGAGGGAGAGAAAGCTAAGGGGAAATTGAAATGGCCATCCCTGAATTATTTGCCGCCATCAAACAACCACATCAAGTGCCAGCAAGGCCATGGATAGGAACGCTGTGTGGTATTTAACTCCCGGGAGATTGGGGTTAGGGTTTAAGTTAGGGCCAGGATTAAGGTTCTATTGGAGTTAGGATTAGGACACTGGAATAGGTTCGCTTAGTGGAATTTAACGGAAGGCCACCTATGCTGCGGGTGTTGGCTCATATTCCCATGTCTCTCTACCGTTAGAACAGAAATTAAGATCCTAATTAGACAAAATTTTCGTTTCTAAGTTGCACATGGCAAGCGATTTACTAAAGAGCTCCCATTCAAGCTTTAACTCCCTTTCTCAGAAGAGTTAGTTTGCCTTAGCAGACCCACCGATACTAACCCCAAACCCTAACCCTTAAGCCTAAGACCTCCGAACCCTAACCCACATCCACCCCACCCTTCGGTAACGTACTTACCTTTCAACTGTTAACCCAACTAACCCGCGACTGTCCCCATGTACCAAAGGCCGAAAATGCCCACAAATCTACGGTCAGCGAAACCAGTTGAGAAGTTATAAACTGACATCCAAGTAAGGCCGCGTTTCTGATTCACATCCCAACTCGTCTTCTCATAGTTTCCAATGTTGTAATATGTTACTAGTAATTGTATGGACTATAAGGACACCAGAGAATAAATGACCTATTAGCCGGTAGGTCAGACAGGTGCTGAAAAATACCTAAATCAAGCACGTCACTTAACATAGTACTTAACCAAATGCCCACCTGAGACATGAAAAGTGTTTTAGCCATTTGCCCAGAAGCCTATTTCTTGCAACTTTTAACTGCTGATTGTTTCTATTTAGGCCATTGGAATCGTGGGTATCGTGGTCGGCACCATTGCGAGCGAACCTGCTCAATCATTTGGTCTGTCCAGTACTGCATTCAGTATTCAGCGCATGCTGATTGGTCTTGGCGTGCTGCTTGTCCTACTGGCCATCCTTGTCGGTGCTAGCCTCTTTTGTCGCAGTCGAGTTCCTTTCTTGACAGTACGTCACATGCGCTTTCTGCCCAACCTTAACAATCACGCAGTTCTTAGTTCTGTCGATCCTGACCGCCATTGTACACATTGGACTGGGCATCTACACTCTCATCCTTGGAAGTCGCGTAAGAATGGCTAGCCCGTTTATTTAAAACCACACACTCTCTCTCGCACAGGTCACTGAATTCTTCAGATCCCCCCTCACGGATAAACTTTTTCTTGATCCAGCCCTCATGAACACGTTGCAGAGTACGGTAGGTTAATTCAGCAAAACATAGACAATATCTGACCACTAGTTGGAATGCTGCGGAATGTATTCTGTCAACTATTATTACTTCCTATGGAATTTGCCAGAATCGTGTTGTCCAGGGAACACCGGCTTCTGCAGTGTATCAAATGCCTACTCAGTGGTGAGTTGCAGTTCTTCAACCAGGCCCATTTTCTCTCGTTGCTTTAATACCGTAGAGAACTACCTAAGGTGTACAAGGACTTTCCCCTTGTAGATGCAAGAAGTATAAATTACACGTCCGATTATAAATATATAGCACTGCAAAAGTCCACCACCGTTATGAACCAACTCACGCGTGAGTCACCAGCTCTGCGTCCACCGCGTTGTGCGACACAGATAGACTTTGTCATTAGAGACGATGGAAATGTCATATATTAGAAATAATCAGCGTTTAATCGGTTCCTATATTTCCTGGAATGACAGAATTACGAAGCTGCCGTAACGGACACAGGTAGGCGTAGGATGCTCGAAGGTTGGTTTCATCTTTCAGAGAGTAGAATTCAATTAAATCCATATTTCGAAATTGTGAGCAAGAATTACAGAATGAAATTTCATATACACTGTACTTCTGTTTTCTCAATTTAGGGCTGCGCCGAAAAAATACTGAATATAATATCTCCGTTCTTTAAAGGACTGAGCGCATTCCTCATATTGCTATGCATTGTGCAGATAATCCTTGTTATTGTGCTTTATGTAATTTCGCCGAGAAGTGAGAAAGAGACGGATAGTAAGGAGGTCTCCTATTCATAGGACTGAAAACGATCATGACAGATTATTGCTGTTGTAGCCATACATAATAAAGGTGAATTTTAACAGTGTGTATATTTTGGATTTTGTGGGGGTCTGTAGTAGGTGGGGTGGAGGGGGGCGGGATGAGAGCGTGGTGGTCCCACTGCGAGGGCCTGTTTGACCTCTGCGCTTCTGGCGCGTACTAGCGGCGGTTTGGTTCTCGGCCGAACACAGCTATGCGAGCCAACCAATCAACTTCAAGGCCGACGCGAACGGTCGCCCAAGGCGCTTTGACGGGTGTCCCACTGCCAGGCTGGATTCTCGCTAACGCGGCCCGGCAAGTGGGCTCTCCCGCGACTGCCGACTTGTGCCAACCCCTTTTTCCGTCTGTCTGTACAGAATCCAACATCCCCTTAACTGGGGTCTAATTTCTCTCCTTATTCTGGACCGGGCCCGAAGGTTAAAGTGGCCTCTGGCTTACGCTGACGTGACAAGATCGGTAAAAGTTTACATGTGCTATGTAACGCCAAGTAGGCCTTTGGCAACGGAAGGATGTATGACCCCAACTAACATGAGGTAGTTTGTGGACCGTGCAATACGTTAAATAGTGGTAGAGAGGGATTTATATGTGGGGCAATAAGCAGGAAGAAGAGCAGGAGAAATGCAAGAAAACACGGAAAATAAATTTCTACCGAAAGTCTTATCGTATGCTGTCATATGGCAAAGAAAATGAACGCGAAAATTTAAAAAAAAATAGACAAAAAGTGTTTTCTAAAAATGACAGATTTTAAATAAACCGTCGCTGGCAAGTTTACGTTCAGTCAGGAAGCCAAGAGTCCTTCAACCAATTGGAGAGGTGAGTAATAAGTGATGTTTGGGGTCACACAGAATTTTAGTGTACATGTTGGGGATACCAGCTAATTGGGGTCCTGCACCCTGCAGCGTGCACAACAATCCGTGGAAAATGGCAACGCTAGAAATGGCCATTCCAGTCTCTCTTTCCTTTGCCGAAAATGCTATTGTGTGTATAATGCACGCCGCTGTGCGGCTCTAGTTGGGCTCGAGAGAGAATGCTCAAAGTCACAACGGGACGAGTGACTTCCGTAACACTATCGGTGGGCGCCGACTACCATGGTCTATTTGTACATATTGAAAAATTCAAAGTAAGTAGGTGAAGAAGACAGTGTAAATAGGAAAGATATATTGGAGAAGAGTACTTTTTAAGTAATTATTTTTTCCCAAAATTGCAGATCATCAACCACGGCAAACAGGAAGACTACACAACCACACCAAGGTTCATGCATGAAAACTGTAGAAATAGTGGAAACTATTAATTAGGAGGAGATTTTGACGAACTGCCAGACCAGAGGGCTACTACCATCGGCGCTGACCTGCCAGTGCACACGCCAAATGCGTCTGCAAGTCAGGAGACAGAGCACGGGCGGCTATTTGTTCGGTGTGCACGAGGAACAAGGCGGAAAGCACGTAAAACCGGCTCGGAGTATGAGAAGAACCTATAAGCAATCGGAACGGTCATGAAGATTTAGCTGATATTTTTGCAGGGAACAAAGGTCACTAAGTGTAAAGACGATTTTGAAGTGTACCATATGACGATTGTCGAATGGTACGCAGTCTGTCACAACGTCTGTTCTGCCGCTCTCGTGAGGGAAACCGGTCAGATTGGAGGCCCCAGAGCAGAAGCGCAAGTTAACGAAATGCCCATTTGCCGCCGAAAGTACAACGTCAGCAGACGTGGTTGCTGGTCGGCATGTTTGATACGAAACGAAAGACGGATCTGTTTGAGAAGGTTAACTATTGGAGCTGGACTGCCCAGATTTCCGTTATAAGGAATTGGGTGGCAAAGGGAAGTGTCATCATAACTGATGAGTGGAAAACATACAAGCGCTTACCGTCAAAAGGATATGAGCCATTCTCGATTAATCGTTACAAGAATTTTCGCGTGCACATTTCCAGGTTTGATTGCTGACTGCTGTCTGGAAGACGATCAATAGAATCTGAGCTTGCTTACGTCCTACTAGCACACACAGTTGTTGAAATACAGAAAAAAATTCTGACTAGTTCTCGGAAAGCTCGCATTTCCGTTAATACAGCCACTCTAAAAATATTCTGACGGACAACACGGCCCAATATGTATGGTTTCAAACTACCACAATCCATTATGCTCACCATTCTTTACAAACGAATATTGCAAACTAATCTGAAGTTTAAAAAACTATCTAGGATTTTGCTAACAAAGTTTTTGTCATACAGTAGATGCGCTAACTCATGAAATGTCAACCAAAATTTTGAAATGGATTCTCGTTTCGAAAAGATAAAGTAAGTAGTGTTGTAAAACTAATCATGATGCAGCATAAATCTATAATGATCCAGTTACCTCGGGGTGTCTGCTTTCGAAAGAATTTATTTTCGACTGCATGAAAGATATATACTCTGCAAAAATGACTACTTAATTAGTATGCAATTTTCTCATTGATTTTCGATGCCGTTGAAAATGTTATTATATTTCATGGAAAACATATATAAAAATATTCACTCTTTTACTTATTTGGTTGAAAATCATGTCTTCTTCCAACTTCATACTCAAAAGAAAAGTATTATTCGGTTTTAAAAAAGTTTCTAATTGTGAGATTTTTTAATACCGTTAAATGGCCATTCATAAAACGTCATGTATCTGCATTTACGAATGTGGCTTGTAAAGTTAACAATATTGCTCAAATCCACTACTTAATTTTATCAACCTCATATGGTCTCATCTTAACACCGTAGAGAAATGCATACAATATTATTTACTTAACAAGAAACATTCGTAAATGCAGATACATGACGTTTTATTAATGGCCATTTAACAGTATTAAAAAATCTCACAGTTAGAAACTTTTATAAATCGAATTATACTATTCTTTTGAGTATGAAATTGGAAGAAGACGTGATTTTCTACCGAATTAGTAAAAGAGTGAATATTTTAGGCATGTTTCCCATGAAAGATAATTGAATTTTCAAGGGCATCGAAAATCAATGAGAAAATTGCATACTAATTAAGTAATCATATTTTTCAAAGTATAGATCATGCATGCAGCCGAAAATAAGTTCTTTCGAAAGCAGACACCCTGAGGTAACTGGATAATTATTGATTTATGCTGCATCATGATTAGTTTTACAACACTACTTAATTTATCTTTTCGAAACGAGAATCCATTTAAAAATTTTGGTGGACATTTCATGAGTTATCACATCTACTGTATGCATAAATGTGGCCTCCGAATGACCTGTCCGTTGAAGGCCATATGAGACATCTTTGTCTTCAGTCTTAAAAGTCTAGCTGAGATCACTTTTCCCTGAGAATTAATCGAAACCTAAATGTCAACGAACTTTACAGGCCAATCTTCTACAGATAGCCCACCTCGGCCCTTTCGGATAGAGGCAAATTACTTATGGGAGAACATGGCCTGTAGGCATAAAAAGGAAAACTTGGGGAAAACACGATGATTGACATTCCGTAAATCACATTTAAACCCATCACCAAAGGCGGAATCAGATAAGGCTTATGCGCACAGACTAAAGGCAACTACGAGGCCGTAGGACCCACTGCCACGACAGGAAACGTCTGGGGTCATCTACCGCCTCGACAACGGTTGTGAACAAAGCTAATACGTCTAAAAATCTAAAGGACTACTTGCGACGCGGATGATGGATCAAGCCGTGGCAGTGAGGAGGAAGGAAGCTAGCTACGAGTGGCACTCAGTTCAACGGGATCCGACGATCATTCAATTTCGATGAGGCCAAAATCGCGCAAGAGGTGACAATCCTACAAGCATACAAGGCTGTTGAAATGACAGACTTTAAATAAACCACCACTGGCAAGTTTACGTTCAGTCAGGAAGCCAAGGATCCTTCAACCAATAGGAACCGTTGGCAATAAGTGATGTTTGCGGTCACACAAAATTTTGGTGCACATGTTGGAGTTGGCAGCTAATTGGGCTCCTGCACTCTGCAGCATGCAGCACTACCCGTGGAAGATGGCAACGCTAGAAATGGCCATTCCAGTCTCTCTTTCCTTTGCCGACAATGCTATTGTGTGTATAATGCACGCCGCTGTGCGGCTGCTAGTTGGGCTCGAGAGAGAAAGCTCAAAGTCACAACGGGACGAGTGACTTCCCTAACACTATCGGTGAGCGCCGCCTACCATGGTATATTTGTAGATATTGAATAATTCAAAGTAAGTAGGTGAAGAAGACAGTGTAAATAGGAAATATATATTGGAGAATAGTCTTTTTTAAATAATTATTTTTTTCCCAAAATTGCAGATCATCAGTCACAGCACACAGGAAGACTACACCACCGCACACAGGTCGATGCACAAAAATGGAAATTTTTAATTCGAAGAGGATTTCGGTGATCAGTCGGTCCAGAGGGCTACTGCCATCGGTGCTGACCTGCCAGCGCACACGCCAAATGAGGCTGCAGGGCAGGAGGCAGAGAACGGGCGATTACGTTTTCCGGTGTGTACGAGGAAGAAGGCGGAAAGCACTTATGACCGGCTCGGAGTATGAGATGAGCCGATTAACAATTGGAAAAAACATGAAGAGTTAGGTGATATTTTTGCAGGTACGACTGGCCACTAAGTTAAAAGAAGATGTTGGAATGTACCATGTGACGGTTGTCGAATGGTACGCAGTCTGTTGCAACGTCTGTTCTGCCACCCTCGTGTGGGAAACCGGTCAGATTGGAGGCCTCGGAGCAGAAGAGCAAGTTATCGAAATGCCCATTAGCTGCCGAAAGTACAACGTCAGCAGACGTGGTTGCTGGTCGGGATGTTTGATACGAAACGAAAGACGGATCTGTTTGAGCAGGCCAACGATTGGAGCTGTACTGCTCAGATTTCCGTTGTAAGGAAATGGGTGACAAAGGGAAGTGTCATCATAACTGATGAGTGGAAAACGTACAAGCGCTTACCGTCAAAAGGATATGAACAAGTCTTGATGAATTGCTCGAAGAATTTTGACGTACACATTTCCAGGTTTGATTACTGACTGCTGCCTGGAAGACCCTCGATAGAATCTGAGCTTGCTTAATTCCTATTATCATAAAAGTTGCCCGAATTCAGAAAAATGCTGACTCTTACTCGGAAAGCCCGTATTTCCTGAAAGGTATTCTGACGGACAACAAGGTCCGACATGCATGGTTTCAAACTACCACAGTCCATGATGCTCACCATTTTCTGCAAACGAATATTGCAAACTAATCTGAAGTTGAAAAAACTATCTAGGTTTCCGTTAACAAAGTTTTTGTCATATGCATAAGTGTGGCCTCCGAATGACCTGTCTGTTGAAGGCCATATAAGACGTCTTTGTCTTTAGTCTTAAGAGTCCAGCTGAGATCAATTTTACCTGAGAATTTATCGAAACCTAAATGTCAACGAACTTTACAGGTCAATCTTCTACAGATTGCCCATCTCGGCCCTTTCGGATAAAGGCAAATTACTCAAGGCAGAACATGGCCTGTAAGTATAAAAAGGAAAACCTGGGAGAAACACGATGATTGACATTCCGGAACCACATTTAAATCCATCACCAAAGGCGGAATCAGATAAGGCTAATGCACACAGACTAAAGGCAACTACGAGGCCGTAGGACACATTGCCACGACAGGAAACGTCCGGGGTCATCTACCGCCCCGACAACGGTTGTGAGCAAAGCTAATACGTCTAAAAATCTAAGGGACTACTTGTGACGCGGATGATGGATCAAGCTGTAGCAGTGAGGAGAAGGAGGGAAGCTAGCTCCGAGTGGCACTCAGTTCAACGGGATCCGACACTCATTCAATTTCGATGAGGCCAAAATCTCGCGAGAGGTGTCAATCCTACTAGCACACAAAGTTGTCGAGATACAGAAAAAAATTCTGACTCAAAATGCTCGCATTTCCGTTAGCAGAACCACCCTGAAAGATATTCTGACCGACGATAAGGTTTAATGTGCATGCCTTCGAACTATCACAGACCATGATGCTCTCCCTCCTCTGCAAATGGATGTCCACACATTAACTCGATGTTTAATAAGCTATGTGGGGTTTCGTTGGCAAACTTTTTGTCATAAATGTGACCTCCGAATGACCTGCCTGTTAAGGGCCACCTAGGAACTATTTGCCATGAGCTGAAAGGAGCCCAGCTGAGATCACCTACTGAGATTGTCCTTGGGAATTTACCGAAACTATACAGGACAATCTCCCATAGGCTGCCCACATTGACACTTTGAGATCGAGACAAATTATTCATGGGGGAAACATGGCCCACTTGCTGCTATGCTTAAAACCATATGCCCTTTCACAAATGCCGTCAATGTTGCTGCAAATATGACAAGAAAACCTGAAGAACACACAGTGCCTGAATCACACTCAAATCCATCACCGGAGACGAAATCAGGCAAGGCTAATGCACTCAGACCGGATGCAACCACGAAATTAAAGGGTCCGCTGCCACGGCAGGAAACGTCTGAAGTCATCTACCACCTCGGGTGAAGTCGCGGAGACAACAACTACGTGGGAGAAACTGGAGTAGCAGCCAATTCGAGGGGATCCGGCTGCACATCTAAACGTGAGGTGGTCGCAATTTTCGCGAGAGGTGACAATCGTGTGAGCCGCAAACTGTTTAAGTCATGGCTTTCTAGCCTTTATTTGGGCACCGAGATTAATGACGACTTGCCGACATATTCTGTGTTGAGACCTTGCTTTGACGGAGTGAATGACCACATGGGGAGCGTGCTGGTGACCACTGTTCACAGTCCCAATGTCGGCGATTCAAATGACACAGGAACCCACACAAGTGATGCAATCCCAGTGGGTCATGCCTCATATGTGTGCAGTTAGGCGATTATTGAACCACATGCGGCCGTCCGCAATGATTTCCAGGATCGACAAATTTTTATTGGAGGCATAGCAACTGCATCCTATAAACAGTCCAGCACTCCCCTTGCTTGATTGAGCCTCTGATGATGCATCCGAGTGTGAATCCGAATCTTCCGGCAAGTAAAACTCCTGTTCCAGCGATCGTGCCTCCCTCTTTCTGACTGCCTTCCCGGACTCGCACCTTGCTATTTATCCGCTGAAGGAGCAACGCTTAAGGACCCTAAGGCCTTTGCCGCGTCGTACGAGTTTGAGGAAGTTGACTTTGCGATGAATTTCACATCTCAAGTATTCTCTTAATGCGTTGCCTTAATTTTACCCCCAATGCAAGACGAAGGGAGTTTTTCAGAATTTATTGTCCAAGTGGAGAATTGAGCTGTGGCGCACATTCAGTAGTGAGATAATAAGAGAATAGGCCAGAATACTCGGGCAAGGTGAGGGAGTAAGAAGGACAGAGTATTTCACACTCGACTACCCGGATCATGCGTAATGAACGCTTGCCTAACAATGGTCAAATTTTTAATAGGCAATCAACGCCTACGGACAAACTGGTACGTGGCCGGTGTAATGGGGGCAGGGGGAGGGGAACGTCTGTCGGGTCAAAAGTTAGAATTTGAAGTATTTAACTACTCCTTTTCTCAATGAGAACTGCCAAAATATGTTATAGCTGTTGACAGAGCTGTTCAGCTGCGTCTTAGATCACGGTTTTGAGTGTAAAAGTGTCCAGCGATTGTTTACGTGACGGACTTAGTAGGTCGTTCGCAGGCAATCAACACTTACAGCGGGTGCGATGGGGGGAGGGGACAGAGTAACATCTGTCGGGCCAAGGTTAGAAGTAGGAGTATTTGACTTTTAACATGCTGAATATGCGTTTGAACCCGCCAATGGGAATGCAGTAAAATGATAAGATAGAAAGAAGTACATTTAGGTTAGTGTAGAAATTTGAAACAAGGAGTGCAAATGGTAAAAATGTGATAGTGTATATGTAACAGCTTGTGGAGAAAGACAATGCGTAGGTAAGGAATACAAAAATGCAAAAGGAAGGCAAACAGCCAATAGGAATTGGCAACACGTGGCCAAGTTCGTTCCGCATGCTGTACAGAAAAAAATGATAGAAGGTAAGGGAAGGGATCCGGAGGCAGTCAAGGAAACGAATAAGGCAAATGACGAACCATAAGACAAGTGTATGATGCTACGTTTATGTAGGTTGTTTGTTATAATTATAATGAAAATATAGATAAATTACCAGCGGAAAGCTAACACGTTGAAATGCAACGGCAATGGAGAACGCAATTCCAACCCATAAACAAGGCCGCTCAACAGCACGCCATTGACTTTGTCTACTGTACTTACTGCAGTTGCGAAATTTTCTTGAGAACGTCAACGATTTTCCTCCTGTGCCCTTAACTTGCCTAGCCTAGCCACTATCTGGACTATCTGTGGCAAGCAGAACAGAAAAAGGGTGCAAGTGCGCTGAGCACTTGGCCTAAGCTGTGCCCTTGACGTACCTAGTTAGTGCATTATGCACAAATCACTACAGTGCCCTTCCAAAGTATATCATTTCAACTTAATCACGTCTACTCAAAACAGTTCAGTAGGTCACTAGAATAATATTTCTCAAGTGCGACTGCAGGACAAAACCGGCCGAGGTTTCTTATATGTACATCCGTTGGCGTATTTTACAGCAGGTGTGCTAAGCCTTGGAATGTTGACCGGAATTCTGAAATGCGTTTTCGTTTTGACAAGATTACTTAGGTATGGTTTTAAAAGAAGCCATCGTGCAGTACAAGTCTGTAATAATTCAAATACCTCGGATGTCGACTATCGGAAGAACACCTTTCCGGTCGTGTGCGAAAACCACATTCTGTAAAAATGACTGCACACGCAGCATGAATTTTTCCCACTGATTGTCGATGTCCTCCAAATTTCTATTGCATTTCTTGGGAGACATGTATAAAAATATTCATTCTGGTGCTCATTCGGTAGAAAATTGCGTTCTTCAAATTGCGTACTTGATGAAATGGCATAATTTGTTTTTCAAAATCTTTTCCAATTCCCAAATAATTTCAAATCCAACCTACCGTTGCACTCGCGTTTAGGGTTTCCAAACTACAAACCATATACTTTTTGCGTAAAGATAACCATACATTTCTTTACGGGAATAAAACGAAGCCATGTAGGATTCATAAAATTTAGCAGTTGATTTGAGCCATATTCTAAACTTTACAAGCAACATTAGTAAATGCAGGGACACAGTGTTTTATGAACGGGAATTTGGCGGCATAAAAATCTCATAATTAGCAATTTTTTAAAACCTAATTACACCCTTCCTTCAAATATAAAATTGGAAGACGGCAATTTTTCTATCGAATGGGTAAAAAATGAATATTTTAAGCAGGTTTTCCGTGAAATATAATTAAAATATTAAAGGCATCGAGAAGCTCTGTGAAAAATGTACGCTATATTGGTAGCCATTTTATACAGACTGCGTTTGTGCAGGTGGCCGCAAAGATGTTCGTTCGAAAGCTGGCATCCAAAGATACCTGAATTATTATAGAATTATTCGTCATGATGACCACTATTAAAACACTACCCGTAGTCTGACCGTCCCGGTTCAGAACCCAGCATGACTCCCCGCCCGCATTCCTCCTCACACACTTATGATCCGCCCGTCAATGTTTGTCCTGTTGCGTTTACCAGTCTAGAGTGACTGTCCCACTCTCTCTCTCTCTCTTTTCTATTCATTTCGTCTGAAGACGGATTGGTGTCACGAACTCGAAAATTCACGAGTACAACTGGATTTTTTCCGAAGAACCTCTTCCTTTTTCATTATATCGTCTCGGAATGCATACCATTTCTAATCTGCATATATATAATGGTAGGGGGCGATCGCCGATCGTTTCTTCGGAACTCACTCGTTCCGTTGTATTATAAGGGCTCTCTCTCGAGCCCACCCAACAGCCGTATAGCGTCGCATGATATAGGCAGTATGTTATTACCGACAACGACATGGGAGACTGAAATGGCCATTTCTGGTTATTTAGCCGTCGTTAGCCAGTCGGCTAATAAGCCAGAAATGGCCATTCTAGTCTCCCTTGTCTTTGTCAATAATAACATACTGCATAGGCATATATCACCATACTGATACCATCGGCTGCACAGCGTAGTGTCTTACAAGGACTAAATTCATCCCGTGGTCGTGTGGGGGAGGGGAGGGTGTCGTATAGCCTACCCGACACACCCCAACACGCCGGTCCGACAACCATGATATTCTTCGATCACTAAATCTGGTCTTCACCCACTCCCCCCCCTCCCCTCCATTCTCCCACTCTCTCACACAGGCCTCAACTCCTGTCCTCGTTAGGCACCTAGTGTCCACCCCCATTCAGTCTGACACGTAAACCACGCACGTAGGCGTATCCTCAATATGAGGAGATCATGAAGGCGAGATCATTTACCGAAGGCATCGTCTGTTACTTCGCGCTGGCTGTATATTCTAACAGGTCTACAGTGGTCCCACCTAACCGCCTAGATAGGTCATGAGTCTTCACAGCTTTCTGAACGTACCTACGCCTGTAACCCACGTGTTAGACTAAATGGGGACAGTAAAAACTTTATGTGTCTAATGAGGTCAGGAGTTCAGGCCTCTGAGAGACAATGGGAGAAGTGTGCGTGAAGACTGTACTTTACGGTCAATAGATGTCGGACTGGTGTGTTAGAAACTGCGTCGGTAAAACATGAGACTCCTCACTGTAATGCCGTGAAATTCTCTGAACCAACATCTCCTGTGACTGAGTGAATGTCGAAATCCGGACATTGGTAACTCCTAATCTGTCTAAAAAGCAAAACCCCAAAACTGTCCTCTTTTTTGAAAAATTCAGTCGGTAAACGTAGGTTTTCGGTGATTCATCGTCAGGCCACTATATTTACATGGAGGCCGAACTTGTGAGTAATAGACAGGATTTAAGTATGTCTCAAGGGCAGGACTATTTACACACCTTGTTGTCACGCAGTTTGTCTGACGGAGTGAGCATGCGAAGGACGGTGGAGCTGGGGTGGGGTGTGCTAGAAGAGGAGGGATTCGGTTATGAACGCTGTTTTTATGTCAAACACGCGGAGTGCGTGAGACTCTTCTCAGGGCGTAAGGGCGACATGCCATCAGCACTTGGATTTGGGGTCGGCCACGGAAGACAGACTGCCTGTGTCAACGTCTTCTGACAAGAAAGAGAGCTGGATTCCTTAATCGAATGGCCACCACCTCGGCTGTTTTAGCCGCCGTTTTTGTAGGTCTTTAGAGAAGTGTGCTGGCGTCCGGTAGATAACTTCATAGGTTTCTTTGGCGTCGACTTGGTGGTTCGTGCCGATTAGATGTACGAGAATTGAATTTGGAATCGATAGATTTTCCCCTCTAACTAACCAGGTAGCCATAGGTTCGCGTACCCTCTTTTTTAGACGCCTCGTTGTACGCCCACCGTATCCCGCTGCGCAGCATTGGGTGAATGAGTAAATACACATCGATTTGGCCTGCAACGGCAGTCGGTCTTTGTCCCCTCCCCCCAGCCGTAGTAGAGAAGAGGAGAGAGTGATGTGAATGCAGCGAAAGTCGACCACCACTACAAAATACTTCACGCGCAAGTCAACGTCCGGCTGCCTAACATGCCGTGGGGCGCACGATGGGCATCGTCGGTAACGGCAGCTGCAATGTCAGTTTATCATCTGACCGCAGGGTGATGTACTATCCCACAGTAGACGGCCAATATACCGCACGGCCTAAATACCGTCAGCTGCCATATTTTGTGTTGAACTACTGTGGAGACGATAGAGAGGACAGGATAGAGAAGGCGATCGTCCAAGTGGTGTATTTTGTGCCCGACATAAACAAACGTCCACTGTCGCAGCCAAATAATGCAGTTTGGGAGTCTGCGCATTCTTCTACTGCAACTTCTTCTGCTGGCGGTGCTTTCGAAAATCAGCAGAATCCGTCCTTGCACACTCAGCAAATGAATGCATACCTTCTGACTGGGGTTCTTACATGCGATTTCATGTTTGAATTGGAAAAGTGATTTCTAACTAGCATGCAACGCTTACTTGTCTGGTGAGGATGATGATGATGATGATGATGACGACGGGGATGACGACGATGATGATGATGATGATGATGATGATGATGATGATGATGATGATGATGATGATGATGATGATGATGATGATGATGATGATGATGATGATGATGATGATGATGATGATGATGCCTAACTTACTGGCCAAAAGGCCCATCGAATAATATGGTTATTCGAAATTTGTTTGAATATCATATGATCAATACGTCTGATAATCCTCATCAGTAGCAAGTATGGAGGGATCCTCCAGCATTCGAGATCTCCAAAAATGGAATACGCTGGTAGGAAATACCCACAGAATTGAAACGTCGGCGAAGATCATCACATATGCGGCCGTCCACAGTCCTGCTCGTCAATTTGTGTCGCTGCCCTTCTGCCTACACCACGCGACATTTGTCATAACTCCCCTGTGGTCTTGAAGCCAATCAACGGGACTCCTTCGCTGATTGGTTACAGGTGGACACAATGAATCAGTGGGTGACAACAGGAAGTGCACACACACGGGACGCAAGATAGACCTGGATTGGAAGGGTTGAGATCGGTTGATGATCACCAACTTGCTTTATGACAGAATGTGGGTAACCGAATTCTCCGTATCGCGGTTGTGGCAGTTCGCGTCTCCTCGCCCTCCGCCTTCGTCATGCTGCCGTCCTGTCCTCCTCACACTTCGTGTCGATACGCTGCTGGGACGCGCGAGTACTCGAAGTCAATCAACGCTGTCCCCACTCTGATTGGCTGGCGACGTGGAGACAACGAAGGGCGCACACACGCGCTGAACACCCTGAAGGCGGACACCGACAACAGCTTGCTTGGAGCGCGCCCGCAGCGACTGCCTACAGAGCCCTTGTGTACGCACTTCCTCAGGCAGTAAAGGTCGTCCAACTGAAACTGTCTTTCCTGACTTTTGATTGGGAACCTTTATCTTGTCGACCACACAACATTCGACATGGTCACATCAGATGACGTAGTAAAATGGAGTTGAAAACAAAATGGGAATTCGTGATGAGTTTGCATTTACGTGTCACGTCATGGTCATGTCGGGGTTATCAATATCACAGTAGCATCAATGACCTAAGCTGTTAAGGGGAAGACGTTACTTACTCGAGGCTACGGTGCGAGAAAGCAAAAACAAACCTCTTGGATCCCTTTGAGCATCGACTCGGGATCGCCCTCGATGGGAAATCGCCTGAATTACTCAAAACGATCTCTTCCAAAGCAGTCAGTGGTAGGTAAGGCCGAGTTCCGACTTCCGTTTCCAATTATTTAATAAATCCAGGTGGTTATTCTAGAAATAACCTGGCAGTGAGCTTGTTTACTATGTTCGTTTTGTATAAAAACGCGCGTTCCCTAATAATGTTACACATTGAACTGACAATGCAACAATTTCAAGCGTTCGCATTCTGTACTACACTAAAAATGATAAGGGTATGGTTTGTACCCGTGTTATGTCTAATAGTACACAGCATTTGCTACTGCATGGCGTTGTTCGATTACGTTTTGTCTCCCGCGTACCAATTAGACTTGGCCGGCGTGTTTTAAAGGCCGGTGCTATTGCCCTTGCAAGCAACCGCCCCGAGAACTAGACGCTGCAGAAATGTCTTTATAGACTCATTAGTGTGCCTCTCAATCCGGATGTGTCAGATGTCATGCGAAAGTATTGTCCACGATCAAGGACATGCCAAAGACTGGGTATCTCGAGAGTACTTTATGCTGGTTTTTCGGAAATTTGTTTCTGATGCCGAAATCCTCGATAATAACGACATTTTTCATTACATTTACCTACATACCTATTCGTAAGCCATGTATCTTTACATTTTTAGACGTGTATTTTCTTATCAATCATTCTTACCGCCACCTAGATTTCATTGTCGTACCTCCTTCTTGTTGTTTCTTTTACAATTTATTAAATTCTTGACAGTTATTGCGTCTACTGGTATAGATCTCAGACTGCGTTATTTGCAGGTCCGATTACCGTCTGCGGCAAACTTCAATTGGTCGCCATTTCCTCTCGAACCCGGGCTTCCGTTATCCAGTTGACAGCGATTTATTCAGTTGCCTGAGTTGTCTTGACCACCGTTTTTGGTTAGCTTTGCGAATTCGTACGCTTGCTCACTGTTTACGTTCTAAGCGCAGTAGAAGGCTTCCGATGTTGCCATTAGAAGCGAAGGGACGACCTCCAGGAGACACGATCATCGCTACAAGAGCTTTATTCGCCTGTCGTTTCGGATTCCTGATCGAACCCATCATCAGAGACAAAAGTAGATACGTCAAAGGAGCTGACGAACTATCAGATACAGGTTTTACGGCACGAAGCTTTATTCAACACGGCTGACGCCAAACCTGTTAGCATGATTGCAGCGGTGGAATCAATCCTTAAACAGACGGAGACAACGGAGGGCACTAACAGCCTCATCCGACACCAAGCGTCATCCCTCCTAATGGTCCACAGGCCGCGGGAAATGCTTTCCGAGGTCGAGCGTGATGCGCTTAGAAAACCCAAGGCCGACAAAGACCTAGACCTCGTGCGGTTTCTACAAAGCAAATAGGATGAAACGGAGAATCGTCTTGGGCACGCCCAAAATCTTAAGCTCCTGAAGTTCTGTCTTAGGACGTACTTCACGTTTGATCGGACAATCTACGAACAGGTGAAGGGCACGCTAATGGGTTTTGCCGATTTCGGGATTCATTGCCGAGGCGGCCCTACAACGGTAAGAGTCGCTGACCACAGACCGAAGTTGTCGGTCCGGTATGTGGATGATACCTTTGTCGTTATGTAACGGGAAAAGGTGATGACATCCAAAGAACATCTCAACGTCGCGCTCCCGGACATTCAATTTACGGTGGAGGAAAAAGAGAATGAACATCTGACCTTCCTAGATGTCCTTGTATGCTGCAAAGATTGTGACGGCCTATGGACCACAGTGTTCAGGGAAGCGACAAATACGATGCAAGTACTGAACTTCAACAGCAACCATCCAAACAGCCACAAAAGCAGTTGTGTGAGGAGGTTCTATCGGCGTATCGAAACGCACTGCAATGAACCGAGCTACAAAGCCCCCGACGGATCCTCAAAGCCAATGGCTTCCCGCGCAACTTCGTCAACCGGTGCATACGTGAAAGGGACAAAAGGCCTAACTGCAGGGACCCCAAATTTTGGCGAGCAGTTCCGTATGTTAAGAAGGTTTTGGGAGCTGTCGGCCGCCTTTTCGCACCATTTGGGGTTGGAGTTGCACATAGACCGGAGGCAACCATCAGACGTTAGATAATGAAACTGAAAGGCCAGCTGCCACGGCAAGAAATGTCTGGAGTCGTTTATCGGATCTGGTGTAGTTGCGGACAAAGCAACTACGTCGGAGAAAGCAGAAGACAACTCCGAACGCGAATGTCCGAATACGCTGCAGCCGTGCGGAGAAATGATGCCAGTTTTCAGGCTGGGGTTTAATCGACGAGATACGGCCACACAACCAAATTCCACGAGGCTGAAATTCTCGAACCAAGAGCTATTTAAGTCATGATTTGCTGGCTCCCAATCAATCAACAAGTGCACCGACCTTCCCTTTCCATACTCAGTGCTGAGACTTTGCCTAGGCGGAGTAATGAGGCACGCGGAGAGCGCACAGGGGAACAGTGTTTTCAACGCCAGCGTCGCTGGATCAGATGGTTGAGCAATCATCACACCAACATCCAACACACGTAACGGCGCGAATATCGACCATGAAATCATCATCAGGGAGTCACGGTGGCATGACGACTGCATCCTATAAATACTGCAGTCCCTTGTGCATGAACCATCTCTATCTACTTTTGTCTGCGATGATGGGTTCGAGCAGGAATCCGAAAGGAATGACGAATAAAGCTCTTGTCCGGGTGATCGCGTCTCCTTCTTCACACTTACGATGTTGTTTTACATTTTTCTCACTATCAATTTCTCGATTTCCTTTTGTGTGAGTCCGAAGGCTCTACCCGTATAAACTCTATTACCACCGTCCCCATTAGACAGGATCCTAAGGTTCTCCGTTGCTGACCCCGGGGACCAACGATGCCCTCACCCTTAATATGCCGTCTGGTTTCTGTTGTTATATAATAGAAATGTGGTGGTATACATCAGCATCAACCCACTCTTGCTCCTAGTGAGTAAAGCTTTCATTCCCTGGACTATCTTCTCGACTCGTAATTTTTAAGCTAGAACTCTTTCCTCGGCGTCGTGTGGCGCCGTCATCCGTCTGGACGGATGTTAATGGCCCTATCAGCTGCAAATGCATTTGTGTGAGGACGCTCTATCGGCGTATCGAAACGCACTGCAGTGAACCGAACTACAAAGCCCCCGACAGGTCTTCAAAGCCAATGGTTACCTGAGCAACTTCGTCAACCATTGCATACGCAAAAGGGACCAAAGGACAAACCGTACGGATTCAAAATTTTCACGAGCGCATCCGTATGTCAAGAAGGTTTCGGGAGCTGTCGGCCGCCTTCTCGCACCATTTGGGGTTGGAGTTGCACATAGACCGGGGGCAACCATCAGAGGTTAGATAATGAAACCGAAAGGCCAGCTGCCACGGAAAGAAACGTCTGGAGTCGGTTATCGGATCTGGTGCGGTTGCGGACAAAGCATCTACGTCGAAGATGGCAGAGGACAGCTTCGAATGCGAATGGCCGAATATGCTGAAGTAGTGCGGAGAAATGATGCCAGCTCTCAAGTTTCGGCTCCTTCGAAGAGATTCGGCCACACATTCAAATTCGACGAAGCCGAAATTCTCGCTGGAGATGACAACCGCATGAGCCACGCTTCTGCTTGAGTCATGGTTCATTTGCTCCCAGTCAATCAGTAAGTGCAACCACCTTCCCCTCCATATTCCATGGTGAGACTTCGTCTAGGAGGAGTAATTAGCCACGCGGGGAGCGCACAGGTGAACACTGTTCCCAACGTCATGGTCGGTGGATCAGAGCAATCATCACACCAGGTCCAAAGGACGTGATGAAATTGCAGCAATTAACGGCGCGAATACCGACTATCAAACAATCATCAGGGCATCACGGTGGCATGGCAACTGCAGTCCCTTGTGCATGAACCACCCGTATCTGCTTTCGTCTCTGATGATGGGTTCGAGCAGGAATCCGAAACGTCAGGCTGATAAAGCTCTTGTCCAAGCGATCGTGCCTCCTCCGTCACGCGTCCGATGTTATTTACGTTTTTTTCTCACTATCAATTTCTCGATTTCCTTGTTTGTGCGTCCTTACAATCTCTATTACTACCATTCCCTTTAGATTGGGTCCTAAGTTCATCTGTTGCTGACCCCGGGGACCAACCATAACCTCGCCCTAAATATGCCGTCTGGTTTCTGTAGTTATATAATAGAACTGAGATGATATGCATCAGCATCAACCGCCTCTTGCCCCGAGTGGGTAGAGCATTCATGCCCTGGACTATCTTCTCGACTCGTGATTTTAAGCCATGAACTCGTGCCTCAACGTCGGTTGGCGCCGTCATCCCTCTGGACAGACTTTAATTATCAGTGTGTTCTCCTGCAATAGCACCTCTTCTGGTCACATGACCGGCGTCGGTAAAAACAGATTTACGTTATCTCAGATTGTAGGATCGGCAACTCTAATCCAGCGGTAAGAGGTGGGATTATCGATCGAGACTAGAGCATCACATCAGGCCGCTACAATGATGGCACGCGGCGTGTCACAAGCGGATCCCGTGACTGAGGGAGAGAATTGTGCTGTCTCATTGGAAACTCTGCATATTAACAGCATCATCTGCATAGCACCGCGTCTTCTACAGTCTAACTTCATCCCGGGGGGGTGGTGATGGGAGAGTCGGGTGTCTTGCCCGACAGACACTAACGCGCCAGTCCGACAACCGTGGCACCCTCTTGTTTGCTAAGTCTGGTCTTCATTCTCTCCCCACCCACTGTCTCTCATAGGCCTCAACCCCTGACCTCGTTAGGCACCTAAATTTCCGACTCTCCCCCTCCCCATGCAGTCTGTCACGTAAGCCACGGTGGTAGGAGTACTGGCAATATGATGAAATTCTGAAAGCGAGATCATTTACCAGTGGATCGTCTGTTAATGCATGTCAGCTGGAAATTCTGAAACAGTGGTCCCACTTGACCGTCTAGATGTGTTGTGAATCTTTGCAACATTCAGAACGAATCTGCGTCGGTACCTTTCGTTTCCTACTGCATGGGTGCGGTTGAAGCTATATATGCCGGACTACGTCAGGAGGAGTGTAGGTGAAAACTGTACGCCATGATCATTAGATGTCATTTGTGTCGAACCAGTGCGTCAGGGGTTGTTTCAGTAAAAGTAAAAACTCCTCTCTGTAACGCCGAGAAATTCTTTAAACGGACATCACTTTTGACTAAATGAATGTAGAAATCCTGATATTGGTAAATCCTCCTTTGACTGAAATGCAAAAACCCAAAGACCGCCTTTTTTCTCACAAAAATCTGTCGTTTTTACAGCAAGCCGCATTTCCAAATCTAGTATGTCGAACGATTGAGGCTGCGTAGGGAAAACGGAGAGAGAGAGAGAGAGAGTGGGTGTCCACCGTGTGATGACCAAAAATTCAGCAAACTGTTCTCAAGTGACCATGGCTCAAGAAAAAAGGGCGTGTAGACTTCCTGACTATTGAGCCACGTACGCAACGTGGGAATTCACTGGTCTCAGCGCGCACAAGCACCATCAAAGGACGATGTCACTAATTAGCACACGCAAACAAACAAACAAACAAACTTTTTTATTGTGTAAATAAGCGATGCATCGTGCCAAAGCTGAAAAAATATGTCGGTTTAAAGTACAAGGGCAAGTGACGATTTATTTTAAAGGAAACAACAGTTCGACCGTCGTTACTGATGATGTCCACTGTCTGCTCCACGACAGAGCGCATGGATTAGTTCGTGTGACTGACGGGCGTGATGAGAAGGGTTCAGTTGTTGGCAGAACACGCCGGCATGGATAAGGGAGATCGTCAGTCCCATCCATCTGCCGATACGCCTTACACCTGTGATATTTTCTCATACATCAAGTTCGATTCACTTGGCATCTACTGCGTGCAAATGTGCACATAGCTTAAATCGCCCTAACAACGTCGCACCCAGAAACCCTCGGCACCAACTCCCTCTCGCCGTCCGCACCACCCAGGAGTGTGAAAACTACTCATTCGCCGCATTGTCTGCTGGCCCCGGGACTTGATTAGCGTGACCTCAGGCTTGGGCATCTGAGGGGATGTTAATCAACGACATGTCCCCCTACAATTGCACCCCTTCTGGTCTCGTTATCGACCTCGACCAAGTACACATTTACGCCATCATTGACCATAAGTTGGGTAACTCTAATCCAACATTCGGAGGTGGGAGTAGTGGTCGAGACCAGTGCATTTGAATCTCACATCAACCTGTCACAATCATGGCACGCGGCAAGTCATATGCCGATCCCGAGGCTTGCGGAGAGAACTGTGCTGTCTCACTAGAAACTCTGCATACAATTGCATATAGCTGAGCCTCCTGGGATAACCATTGGCTACAAATCCTACACTTCGACAGCAACCATCCTCTGTCTCACAAACGTAAATGTGTCCGCACTCTATTCCAAAGAGTCGAAACCCACTGCAGCACGCCAGAAGATAAAAGGGCCGAACGATTGTAACTTGTGAACCTATTTGTAGCCAATGTTTATCCCAGGCATTTCATCGAGAGAAGCAGACGTTGGGCGCCCAGGCGACGGCCAAATGAGCAGCAACCCGAAATCTGGAGGGCCATTCCTTACGTTAGAGTGGTCTATGAAGCGATCTCGCGACTGTTATAGCCCACCAGTGTAGGCCTAGCCCATCGACCACAAGCAACAATTCGACGTCGCCTGTTTCAACCTAAGGACCCATTGCCATCCGCCGAAACCTCAGCAGTCATTTACAAAATAAATTGCAATGAGGGCGACTGCAACTATGTGGGAGAAACCGGTCGGAAATTGCAAACTCGCCTACAAGAACACAAGTCGGCCACTCGGAGGTTAGACCCTAACTCTCAACTAGCAACACACGTTGGAGAAACGGGGTATACTTTTGATCTCCAGAGGACTATCATCTTAGGCCGAGGCAACGCAAACACAGAACGGCTAACTCTCGAGGCGTGGTTCTCCGATGCCCTTTCTATCAACAGGCATCTGACCTTCCTGCTGCTTACAAAGTCCTACGTCATCACAGTCGTGAGTTCAGGAACAAAAACCACATTGGACTTAAGAATGCCGCACGGAGATAGCCCGACGCTGAGTTTACTCGGTAAGGAAGAAGAAGAACCGCCAAACCGACCGCCCGACTAAAGTCCAATCAGCTCCCCTCGACGGAGTGTTGACTCACAAAGCACACAGGCAAAACGCCCGTCAACCATCTCCCGAGAGGTCGAGGCGGCGGAAGGAGAGAAAAATCGATCAGCATGAGGCCGGTCAACACAACATGCCACTTTAAATTAAATTTCTGATCGATTAAGTGCATTTTACGCCTTGACAATGAAGAGCCGACCGAGCTCTTTGAAACGTCAGCACTTAAATAAACCTCTTCCAGAGAGCCTATCTTCATCTTCAAATAACCCTAATCCAGCATTTGGAGGTGGGATTATTGGTAGAGCCTAGTGCATTTGAATCTCACATCAAGTTGTCACAATGACTGAACGGGGCAAGTCACAAGCCGATGCCGTGACTGGCGGAGAGAACTGTGCTGTCTCACTGGAAACGTTACATACTAAGACCATTATCTGCATAGCACTGCGTCTTCTACAGTCTAACGTCACCCGGGGACGGTGTGGGGGCGACGGGTGTCTCGTCCGACAGACGCTAACGCGTCAGTCCGTCAACCGTGGCACCTTTCTGATCGCAAAGTCTGCTATTCATCCTCTGCTCACTCATTGCCTCACATAGGCCTCAAGTTCTGACCTCGTTAGGCACCTACAGATCATTTGCCCGAGGTGTCGTCTCTTAGTTCGTGATAGATGGATATTCTAAATGGTCCGCAGTAGTCCTAGTTTATCGTCTAGCTGGGTCGTGAATCTTTGAAATTTTTAGAATGAATATTTTGCCGCAGCTACCCCACAATTCACCACCAAATACTGTTTTTCAACTGATCCGAAAATTTAACCAATAGGCTTCCTTGGTTTCTTGCGATCACCAGTGACCTCTTTCGCGTGGAGTGGTGACCAGTCAGTCCAATAGAAACAGGACTCATTGCAAATCAATCCAAAGTGAAATGAACTAGTATTTAATAGAGTGGTTGTAGATCTTGGTTTATTAGTTAACAATGACATCGCGAATATGTTTCAATGTTGTCCTGGGTGTCGTCTGCCTTTGCCATTTGGTACGTCCATATCATGCTACTCTGTTCTACAATTAAGAAAGTTTTCATGTTTATATGTTGTTTTTAGTTTTTTATTTAGTCTAGCTTGGTATTACCGGATGAGTTCGTGAGGCATGCTTTAAGTCAGAGCCTCGGATGTTCGGTGATTCTAGCACATGCGAGACGAGTCAGTAATAATGGCCCTTGGTTTTGGAAGTTAGGGGCAAAAATTCGCCTCATCGAAGGCCACTGTGACAAAGTTAACCGGCAAAACAGTCCAATCACTTAGAGTTCGTTTATCGAAGCTAAACCCCGTCCTATCCGGTGTTCATCAGACGTGAGATATACTTTCATTTGAAAATGCAAGAATTGAATAATAATTAAAGTCAGCACTCCTTACTTTGCCATCTTAATGCAGGAAAGTATTTCCTGGCAAAGAAGGAGGGAGAGAACGATAAGGGGGAAATTGAAAAGGTCAACTTTGAATTATTTGCCGCCATAAAACAACCACATCAAGTGCCAGCAAGGCCTTGGATTGGGACACTGTCTGGTAGTACTGGAGCGTCATAGTTAAATGCTCAATTACTTGAGTAACGGGACCACATCCTGAAAGTTGTTATCGTCAGTATTCAATGCTGTGTGAGGCAGAGCAGAAAAGGTTAATTTGGTCTGGATTGAAGATTCGAGTTTAGGGATCTAGTCGGTCAGTATGCAGGGATCGGCAGTCAGTGGTGTAGAAGGGTTGCCGAAGAAAATGTTTTTAAGAAAATTCAATTTTCCCCTCATTCGATGGTGGGTGGTGGTTATTAAGAATAATTCTAAGGAAGGACACGGGGATAGCAAACTCTCCTCATTAGTACAGGCAGCCTTTTATTTAACGTCCGGGAAATTGGGGTTAGGGTTAAAGTTAAGGCTGGAATTAAGGTTATTTTGGGGTTAGGGTTAGGACAGTGGAACAGGCTCGCTTAGTGGGGTTTAACGGAAGGCCACCTACGCTGCACGAGTGGGCTCATATTCCCATGCCACTCCAGCGTTAGCACAGAAATAAAGACCCGTATTAGACAAAATTTTCCTTTCTGGGTTTTATATGCAAGTGATTTATTAAAGAGATCCCCATTCCGGCTTTACTTTTGTTTCTCAGAATTGTTAGTTTGCCTTAGCAGACCCACCGACACTAACTCCAAACCCTAACCCTTAAGCCTAAGACCTCCAAACCCGTAAACACTTAATCTACACTGCCACGTAACCCACCTCCACCCCATGCCCCCGTAACGTACGAACCTTTCAGCACTCCCAACACCCAACTAACCCGCAACTGTCCCCATGTACCAGAGGCCGAAAATTTCCACAAATCTACGGACAACTAATCCTGTAGAGAAATAACAATCTGACAGTCAAGTGAGATCGCGTTTCTGATCCCCATCCTCACTCGTCTTCTCATAGTTTCAAATGTTGTAATATTTCAGTGGTAATTATATGGTCTATATGGACACCACAGAATAAATGACCTATCAGCCAGTAGGTAAGAGCACTGCTGATAACTAACCGACCAAGCATGCCACTTAACCTAGTACTGAACCAAATACCCACCTGGGACATGCAAAGTGTTGCAGCCATTTGCCCAGAAGCTCATTATTTGCAACTTTTAACTGCCGATTGCTTCTGTTTAGGCCATTGGGATCGTGGGCATCGTGGTCGGCACCATTGCGAACGCACCTGCTCAATCATTTGGTCTGTCCGATACTCCATTGAGTATTCAGCGCATGATGATTGGCCTTGGCGTGCTGCTTATCCTATTGGCCATCCTTGCCGGCGTTAGCCTGTTTTCTCGCAATCGATTTCCATTTTTGACAGTACGTCACATGTGCTTTCTGCTCAACCTTAACAATCACGCAGTTCTTAGTTCTGTCGATCCTGACCGCCATTGTACACATTGGACTGGGCATCTACACTCTCATCCTTGGAAGTCGCGTAAGAATGGCTAGCCCGTTTATTTAAAACCACCCTCTCTCTCACACACAGGTTACTGCAGTCCTTAGTTCACCCCTTATGGATCAACTTTCTTTTGACCCAGACGTCATGGACACGTTGCAGAGCACGGTAGGTCAAGTCAATAAAAACATAGGTTATCTCTGACCACTAGTTGGAATGCTGCGGAATGTATTCTGTCAACTATTATTACTACCTATGGAATTTGCCAGAATCGTGTTGTCCAGAGAACACTGGCTTCTGCAACGTATCAAATGCCTACTCAGTGGTAAGTTGCAGTTCTCCGACCATGCCCATTTTTTCTCCTTGATTTAATGCCGTAAAGCACTACCTAAAGTGTACGAGGACTTTCCCCTTGTAGATGCAAGAAGTATAAATTAGGCGTCCGATTAGAGATATATAACACATCGTCCAGGTTGGTGATTGAGGAGGGAGTACGATAGATACTGCACACGTCCATCAGCATTATGAACCAACTCTCGCGTGAGTCACCAGCTCTGCGTCCACCACGTTGTGCGACACAAATAGACATTGGCATTACAGTCGATAGAAATGTCGTATAGCAGAAATAATCAGTGCTTAATCGGTTCCTGTATTTCCTGGAATGAGAGCATTTCGATGCCGCTGTGATAGGCAGATATAGACGTAGGATGCTGAAAGATTGGTTTCATCTTTTAAGGAGAAGCTTTCAATGATATCCTTATTTCGAAATAGTGAGCAAGAAATATAGCACGAAATTCCATACATTGTACTTCCGTTTTTTTCAATTTAGGGCTGTGCCGGAAAAATACTGGATATAATATCTCCGGTCTTTAAAGGACTGGGCGGATTCCTTGTGTTGCTATGCATTGTGCAGATAGTCCTTGCTATTGTGCTTTATGCAATTTCGCCGAGAAGTGAGAAAGAGACGGATATTAAGGAGGTCTCCTATTCATAGGACTGAAAACGATCATGACAGATTATTGCTGTTGCAGCCATACATAATAAAGGTGAATTCTAACAGTGTGTATATTTTGGATTTTGTGAGGGTCTGTAGGATGTGGAGGTGTGGATGTGGTGGGCGGATGATGAGATTGTGGTGGTCCCGCTCCGAGGGCATCTTCAGACGCCGCGCTTCTCGCGCGTACTAGTGGCAGTCAGGTTCTCGGCCAATCACAGCTATGGAAACCAGCCAATCAACTTCAAGGCCGACGCTTGTCTGTGGTAATTGATGATGATTTTCTTTGCCCACATGTGGATGCCGCATGAGTGATAGGCCACCTGTACTTAATCATGGTGGTCTATGATAGAGTCAGCCGACATATATTCATGAAAAATTTGCCCATTCTTCTGTACAATGAGGCTGACGAGGTCCCACTAGCAGGCTGGATTCTCGTTATCGCGGCCCGACAAGTGTTCCTTCCTGCGGACTCCGACTTGTTCCAACCTATTCTTCCATCCGTCTGTGCGGAATTAACATTCCCTCGTCTGGGGTCTAATTCCTCTCTTTATTCTGAAGCGAATCCGAAGGTTGAAGTGACCTATGGCTTACGCTGGCGCGACAAGATCTGTAAAAAAAGAGACACGGTAGATGGGATGAGAGCTTTATTAGCCTGACGTTTCGGAATCCTGCTCGAATCCATCATCAGAAACAAAGGTAGATAGGCGTGGTTCATGCACAAGGGGCTACAGTATTTATAGGATGCAGTCGTCGTGCTACCGCGTACCTATGAATATTCTCGGCTCCCTGCCCTTCATCAGGGATTGTCGCATTAGGTGTGCTGACTGTCTGATAGCCGACATTCGCGTCTTTAATTGCGGCAATTTCATCACGTGTGTTGGATTTTGGTGTGATGACTGATCCACCGACCGTGGCGTTGGGAACAGTGTTCACCTGTGCGCTTCCCACGTGGTAAATTACTCTGGCTAGGCGAGGTCTCGGCACTGAGTATGGAAGGCGGAGTTCACTGCGCTTGTTGATGGACTGGGAGGGCAGTGAATCATGACTCAAGCAACTCGTGGCTCATGCGGTTGCCACCTATACCGCTTATGTCAAGAACGTTTCGGAAACTATCGGCCGCATCCTCGCACCACTTGGATGTGGAGTTGCACATAGACCGTGGACAACCATCAGACGTCAGGTAATTAAACCCAAAGACCCGCTTCCACGGCTAAAAACGTCTGGAGTCGTTTATCGGATCTGGTGCAGTTGCGGACAAAGCAACTACTTTGGAGAAACCGCAAAACAGCTCCGAACGAGAATGGCCGAACACACTGCAGTGGTGCAGAGAAATGACGCCAGCTCTCAAGTTTCGGCTTATTCGACGAGATACGGCCACACATTCAAATTCGATGAGGCCGAAATTCTCGCTATAGGTGACAACCGCGTGAGCAGGGAGCTACTTGAATCATGGTTCGCTGCTCCCAGTCAGTCAGTAAGTGCAACCACCTTCCCCTTCCATACTCAGTGATGAGACTTCGCCTAGGCGGTGTAATTAGACACGTGGGAAGCGCACAGGGGAACACTGTTTCCAACGCCAGGGTCGGTGGATCAAATGGTCGAATAATCATCACACCAACATCCAGCACACGTGATGCAATTGAAAAAAACTAAAAACGCGAATGTGGGCCATCAGACAATCGTCAGGGCGTCACGGTGGCATGGCGACTGTATACTATTAATTACTTCAGCCCCTTGTGCATGAACCACCCGTATCTGATTCTGCCTCTGATGATGGGTTCAAGCCGAAATCCGAAACGTCAGGCTAATAAAGCTCTTGTCCCACCGATCGTGCTTCCTTCTTGAAGACTGCTTCCTGGGGATCGTCTCCGCTTTTGTTAGATCTGTAAAATGTTACGTGCACTATTTAACGCCGAGCAGGCCCTTGGCAACTGTATGGTTTGTGATCCCAACTCACTTGAGGTGGTTTGTGGACCTTGCGATACGTTGAATAGTGGTAGAGGGGTTTTTAGGGGTGGGGCAACACACAGGACGAAGAGCGGAATAAGTGATGGTAGCAATCACACGGAATTTGAGTTTTTTAGTTGCCAGCTAATTGGGGCCCTGCACCCTACCGTTACCTAGGTCCTTTCGTCGGATAATTTTTGGTCTATTTAAAAGAGGCTGTTAACAATTACTTTGCGTTCGATTTCCTAAGTCACGGGTGCCTTCGTACCTGATCATCTACATAGCACCGCAGCAACAATGCGACTTTCTGTGAGCACTTATATCATTACATAAAATATAATGATTGAAGTGTAACATGTACCACAACTCATTGAAGATGACAACACTAGAAATGAACAGTCCAGTCTCTCTTTTCTTTATCGGCAAGGTTATTGCCGCTGTGCAGCTGCAAGCTGGGCTAGAGAGAGAGAGAGAGAAAGCCCCAAGTCACAACGGGACGCGCGAGTTTCGTAACACGATCGGTGAGCGCCCTCCTACCATGGTATATTTGTAGATATTGAAAAATCCAAAGTAAATATGTGAAGAAGACGGTGTAAATAGGAAATATATATTGGAGAAAAGTCTTTTTTAAGTACTTATTTATTTCCCCAAAATTGCAGATCATCAGCCATAGCAAACAGGAAGACTATACAACCACACCCAGGTCCATGCATGAAAACTGTAGAAAGAGTGGAAATTATTAATTCAGAGAGGATTTTTGAGAACTGCCAGGCCAGAGGGCTACTGCCATCGGTGCTGACCTGCCAGTGCAGATATCAAATGCGGCTGCAAGTCAGGAGGCAGAGCACGGGCGACTATTTGTTCGGTGTGCACGAGGAAGAAGGCGGAAAGCACTTAAAACAGGCTCGGAATATGAGAGGAGCCGATTAGCGATGCTGATTTTTGGAAGTGAATTCCAGGCGGCATTTTGAAGTGCAAAACTCTGGCGCGTACACATTTCGAGGTTGGATTACTGTCTGCTGCCCGGAAGACGCCCGACGGAATCTGAGCTTACTCCAATCCCACTATCATACAAAGTTTTCCGAATTCGGAAAAAAATACCGACTTTTACTCGTAAAGCTCACATTTCCATTAGCAGAACCACCCTGAAAAATATTCTGACCGACGATAATGTTTAATGTGCATGGTTTCGCACAATCACAGACCATGATGCCCACCCTCCTCTGCAAATGGATGTCCACACATTAACTCGATGCTTAATAAGCTATGTGGGGTTGTCGAAAGTCGTGTGGTCGACAAGATAAAGATTCCCAATCAAAAGTCAGGGAAGACGGTTTGAGTTGGACAACCTTTACTGTCTGAGGAAGTGCGTACACAAGGGCTCTGTAGGCAGTCGCCGCGGGCGCGCTCCAAGCAAGCTGTTGTCTGTGTCCGCCTTCAGGGTGTTCAGCGCGTGTGTGCGACCTTCGTCGTCTCCACGTCGCCAGCCAAACAGAGTGGGGACAGCGTTGATTGGTTTCGAGTACTCGCGCGTCCCAGCAGCGTATCGACACGAAGTGTGAGGCGGAGAGGACGGCAGAGTGACGAAGGCGGAGGGTGAGGAGACGCGAACTGCCACAGGGTTTCGTTGTCATATACAAAGTTGTGGCCTCTGAATGACTTGCCTGTTAAGGGCTACCTAGGAACTAGTTGCCATGAGTCGAAAGGAGCCTAGCTCAGATCGCTTACTGAGATTGTCCTTGGGAATTTACCTAAACCCAAATGTCAACGAACTATAAAGGAAAATCTACCATAGGCTTCCCACATCAACACTTTCGGATCGAGACACATTACTCGTCGGGGAATATGGCCAACTTGCTAATATGCTTAAAACCAGACGATCCTTCACAAATACCGTCAATGTTGCTGCAAATACGAAAAGAAAACCTGGGGGAACACAGAGTGCCTGACATTTCGGAAGCGCTCTCAAATCCATCATTAGAGACGAAATCAGGCAAGGCTAATGCACGCATACCGGAGGCAATCACGAAATCGAAGGGTCTGCTGCCACGGCAGGAAACGTCTGGAGTCTGGGGGGAGGCAGTTGAGAAGAAAACAACTACGTTGGAGAAACAGGAGGACCATGTGGGACGCGGATGGTCGAGTTTCCCGCAGCAACAACAGCAGCGAGGAGGAAGAACGCCTGTGCCCATGTCGCAGCCAATTCGACGGGATCCGACTGCACATTCAAGCCGGGGGCGGTCTAAATTTTTTTCGAATGGTGACAACCGTGTGAGCCGCAAACGGTTTAAGTCATACTCTTATAGCCTTTAGTCGAACACCGAGCTTAATGGCGTCTTGCCCACATATTCTGTGTGGAGACCTTGCTTTGACAGAGTGAATGACCACATGGGGAGCGTGATGGCGACCACAGCTCACAGTCCCAATGTCGGCGAGTCAAATGACTCAGGAACCCACACAAGTAATGCAATCTCAGTAGGTCATGCTTCATATGTGGTCAGTTAGGCGATTATTGAACCACATGCGGCCATCAGCAATGATTTCCAGGGTCGACAAATCTTTGTAGGAGGCATAAAAACTGCATCCTACAGTTAGTGAAACACTCCCGTTGCTTCATTCTGCGGCAGTTCGCGTTTCCTTGCCCTCTGCCTTTGCCACGGTGCCTTCCTGTCCACCTCACACTCCTTGTTGATACGTTGCTGGGATACGGGTGGATTGTTACTAGCCTCGCGAGTGCTCCAGGCCAATCAACGCTGTCCCCCACCCCCTGATTGGCTGACGGACGCGGAGGCAACGAAAGGCGCACACACGCGTTGGGTTTGAGCACCTCGAAGGCGGACCCGGACAACAGCTTGCCTGGAGAGTGCGTTCGCGGCGACTGCCCACAGAGCCCTTGTGTACACACTTCCAAAACAGTAAAGGTTGTCCAAATCATTCCGTCTTCCCTGACTTATGATAGGGAATCGTTGTTTTGTCATCCCAGTGAGATTTGGAGGGAGCTGACTTTAGGGTGAATTTCTCGCATCTGAAATGCTCCCCAACTGTGCTGTCGAAGCACTGCCTTATCTTTCTTACCAGGAATGAAAGACGAAGGAAGTTGTTCAGAACTAATTGTCCAGGTGGAAAATTGAACTGTGGTACACATTCAGAAGTGAGATAATAACAGAATATGACAGAGTATTCGGGCAAGTTGGCAGAGCAAGAAGGATGATTCTTTCACATTCGACTACCCCGAACGTACGTAATGGACGCTTGTCTCACCATGGTCAAGTTTCCAACAGGTAGCCGGTGTGATGGGGTGAAGGTACAAGGTAACATCTGTCGGGCCAAAGTTTGGAGTAGGAGTATTTGACTGTTAACATGCTGAATATGCGTTTGTACCCCCAAAGGGAAGGCAGTAAAATGGTATTGTAAAAATACGCACTTTTAGGCGAATGAAGGAATTTGAAAAAAGGAGTGCAAAAGGTAAAAATGTGATAGTGTATATGGAGCACCTTGTGGAGAAAGCCAATGCGTAGGCAAGGAATACAAAAACGCAAAAGGAAGACAAACAGCCAATAGGAATTGGCAACGCGTAGTCAAGGTCGTTCCGCATGGTGTACACAAAAAATGATAGGTACATAAGTGAAGGGATCTGGAGGCAGTTAAGGAAACGAATAAGGCAAATAACGAGCCATAAGGCAAGTGTATGATGCTACGTTTATGTAGGTTGCTCTGTAATAATGATAATGAGAATATAGATAAATTACCAGCGGAACGCCAACACGTTGAAATGCATCAGCAACGCAGGACGCAATTCTAACCCAAAAACAAGGCCGCTCACTCGTACGTCATTTAAATTTCCTGTCCAGTGTATATACTGTCATGCAATTTCAAAAGTGTTTGGAATTTTTCATATGCTGAATATGCACTCTGATCGCTGTAGTAATACTGTAGAACTGTGGTGGTATACATCGACATCAAACAGCCAATAGGAATTGGCAACGCGTGGCCAAGGTCGTTCGTATGGCGTACAGAAATAATGATAGAAGGTATGGGAAAGGATCCGGAGGCAGTTAAGGAAACGAATAAGTCAAATGATGAACCAAAAGACAAGTGCATGATGCTACGTTTAAGTAGGTTGCTCTGTAATAATGATAATAAAAATATAGGTAAATTACAGACAGAAAGCCTACACGTTGAAATGCGACGACAACACAGAACGCAATTATGACCCCAAAACAAGGCTGCTCGCCTGCACGTCATTTAACTTTTCTGCTGTATATATATATATACTGTGAAATTTTCTTGAGACCGTCAACGACTTTCCTCCTGTGCACTTAACGTATATATCCTAACCATTATCTGGACTATCTAGCGCAAGCAGACTCGGAACAGGATGCAAGTGCGCTGAGCGTTGTGCCTTTGACGTATCTAGTTAGTGCATTTTGCACATGTCTCAATAGTGCAGTTGTAAAGTATAACATTTTAACATAATCACGCCTACTCAGAAGAGTTCAGTAGGTCATGAGTTTAATATTTCTCAAGTGCGGATGCAGGACCAAACTTGCCGAATTTTCTTATTTGTACATCCGTTGGCCTATTTTACGGCACGTGTGCCAAGACTTGAAATGTTGAACGGAATTCTGAAATGCATTTCCGTATCGGCAAGAGTATTTACGTATAGTTTTAAAAGACGGCATTATGCAGCATGACCCATAATAATTCAGATACCTCGGGGTTCCGGCTTTCGGATGAACATCTTTACGGCCGCATGCGAAAACCACTGTTTATAAAAGTGACTACTTATGTGGCATGAGTTTTTCGCACAGATTTTCGATGTCCTCTAAAGTTCAATTGCATTTGTTGGAAAAAAGGCATAAAAATATTCATTCTCTTGTTCATTCGGTAAAGAATTACGTCTTCTTCAAATTTTATACTTGAAGAAAGGACATAATTCGATTTTAAATATAACCTACCGTTGCACTTATAGTTAAGGTTTCCATACTACAAACACTATATTTTTTCCTACAGAAAACTATGCATTTCTCTACGGCCATAAAACGAAACCATGCGGGATACGTTAAATTAGCAGTGGATTTGAGCCATATCATGAACTTTACAAGCAAAATAAGCAAATATAGAGACACGATGTTTTATGAACTGGCATATCGCGGCATAAAAAAATCTCAAAATATGTAATTTTTTAATAACCGATTTATACCCATCCGACAGGGCAACGGGCTTGTGGTCCACTAGTTGGAGGCGTGGACTTCTAACTAACAGATCACGAGTTCGCGCGTCGAGTATACCACACTTATGGGTTGGGTATGACTAGATGACGATGGCTAATAAGCCAGAAATGGCCATTTCAGTCTCCCTTGTCTTGTCTTTGCTAAACTGCAAGGGGACTGCGAAGACTTTTTGTGCTCTCCTTGTTGCCACGCCGGCTGCCTGACGGAGTCAGCATGTGAAGGACGGTGGAGCGGGGTGGGATGTGGAGGAAGGCGAGGGCTGAGGTTGTGAACGCTGTTTGTATGTCAAACACGCGGAGTGCGTGAGACTCTTCTCAGGACGTAAGGGCGACGTGACATCAGCACTTGGATTTGGAGTCGGCCACGGAAGACAGACTGCCTGTGTCAGCGTCTTCTGACAAGAAAGAGAGCTGGATTCTTTAATCGAATAGGCACCACCTCGGCTGTTTTAGCCGCCGTTTTCGTAGGTCTTTAGAGAAGTGTGCTGGCGTCCGGTAGATAACTTCAAAGGCTTCTTTGGCGTCGACTTGGTGGTTCTTGACGATTAGGTGTACGAGAACTGAATTTGAAATCGGTAGATTTTCCCTTTTACCTAGCCAGGCAGACATGTGTTCGCATAGACTCTTTCCTGGACGCTTCGTTGTACGCCCAATGCACAGGAGTAGGTGAATGAGTAAATGCACATCGATTTGGCCTGCAACGGCAGTCGGTCCCTGTCCCGTCCCGAAGTCGTAGAAGGGGAGAGGAGAGAGAGTGAGGTGGATGCGACGAACGTCGAATACCATAACAAAATGATTCAAATGCAAGTCAACGTCCGCCTGCCTAGCATTTCATGGGGCACACGATGAGCATCTTCGATAACGACAGCTGCAATATCGGTTTGTCATCCGACAGCGGGGTGACGTACTAGCTCACAATAGACAGCCACTAAACCGCACGGCCTGAATATCGCCAGTTGTCATAGTTTGTGTTGAAATACTGTGGAGACGATATTGAGGATAGAAGCGGAGATCAGCCAAGATGTGAATTCGGTGTCCAACATAAACAAACGTTAATTGTCAGCAACAATTTTGCATACAAATAATGCAGTTTGGGCGTCCGCGCATTCTTCTACTGCAACTTCTTTTGGTTGCGGTGCTTTCGAAAATCAGCAGAATCCTTCCTTGCATACTCAGCAGATGAATGCAAACCTAGTGATTGGGGCTCTTACATGCGATGTCAAGTTTGGATTTGAAAATGGAATAAAGGCGTCGCTATGTGGCTATGCCAGATCTTTGTTCAACATTTCTTTAAAACTGATTAGGATTGAGAAAAGTGTTCGATTCACTGTTGGGAAAGTATTAACAGAAAAATATTTAGCTGGTTTTTATAGTGAAGAACTGCTAAAACCAGTTGAATATCGGCTCGTGTAGGCCGACAGTATGCATAATCCGAAAAGTAATTTCTTACCAGTATGCAACGCTTACTTTTCTGGAGGGCACAAAAAGGCAAGGATAAAAAACCAAGGTGAAAAACAGCAATAAACTTCCCCTGCTTTCTGTATATTTGCAGAGCTAGTACCGCCGGCCGTTGTAATCAAGCCGTAGTGCAACACGGAGCCTCTTGCGCGTATGAGTGACAGTCCAATTCACGACCAATTACAGCTACCAAACCGACCAATGAAATTCGCGGCGGACACAAACATGCCCACGCTTGAGGTGCACCGGCGACTGCCGCTCTGTCACTCGCGCGCCTGTTCGCGCGTCAGCGGACGTGTGAGCCCGTCCGGCTGCCAAACTACTTTAGTCTTTTACCTAATCATTCTGTACGGAATATGATGCTCTATCTATTGGAGTCCAAATTGTCTTTCTATCTGGGACCGGTCCTGATATTACATCCATTTGCACTTCTATTTCCCAGGACCTGGTGATCGAGACAGTCGAGCTGCTTCTACATAGCAAATACGATGAAACGCAGAATCGTCTTGGAGAAGCCCAAGTCCTTCAGGTCCTGAAGTTCTGTCTCAGGACGTACTTCACGCTTGACGGGACAATCTACGAACAGGTGAAGGGCACGCCAGTGGGTTCACCCATTTCGGGATTCATCGCCGAGGCGGTCCAGCGGCGGTTAGAGTCGCTGATCTTCCAACACCACAGACCGAAGTTCTGGGCGCCGTATTTGGACGATACCTTCGTCGTTATCTAACGGAACCAGGTGTTGACATTCAGAGGACATCTCAACATCGCGCTCACGGACATTCAATTTACGATGGAGGAGGATGAGAACAACCAGCTGGCCTTCCTAGATGTCCTTGTATGCCGCAAAGATTGTGGTGTCCTAAAGACCATAGTGTTCACGAAAGCGACAAATACGATGCGAGTACTGAACTTCAGCCACAACCACTCAAACACCACAAACGCAGTTGTGTGAGGACGCTCTATCGGCGTGTCGAAACGCACTGCAGTGAACCGAATTACAATACCTCCGACGGGTCCTTAAAGCCAATGGCTACCGGCTGAACTTCGTCAACTGGTGCATACGAAAAAGGGACGAAAGGCCAAACCGCACGGACCCAAAATTTTGGCGAGCGCATCCGTATGGCAAGAAGGTTTCGGGAACTGTCGGCGCCTTCTCGCACTATTTGGGGTTGGAGTTGCACATAGACTGGGAACAACTATCAGACGCCTGACTATGAAACCGAAAGGCCATCTGCCACGGCAAGAAAAGTCTGGAGTCGTTTATCGGATCTGATGCGGTTTCGGACAAAGCAACTACGCCGGAGAAGGCGGAAGACAGCTTCGAATGCGAATGGCCGAATATGCTGTAGTAGTTGTAAACTAAACAATTTTACTTCTTTTCCCGTATCTTAAGTGTGCCTCAACTGTCCGCTGTATTTAATCAACAAAGCAAGTTAATGTGCCTTTAAACTCTGTTAACGCATGACATTCTGTGTTCATCTGTACAGTTTTTGCTATTCCTCTCGCATTTCTTTCAAGTTACTTCCTTTCCATTTCCTCCATATATATCCTCTGCATGTAACCAATAGGGATTTAAAAGGTACACACCTACTCTCCCTGAAATATACTGATACTGATACTGAATAGTGCGGAGAAATGATGTCAGCTCTCAAGTTTCGTCACCTTCGAAGACATTCGGCCACACATTCAAATTCGACGAGACCGAAATTCTCACTAGAGATGACAACCGCGTTAACCACGCTTCTGCTTGAGTCATGGTTCATTGGCCCACAGTCCATCAACAAGTGCAACCAACTTCCCCTTCCATATTCCATGCTGAGACTTCGCCCAGGCGGCGTAATTATCCACGCGGTGGGCGCACAAGTAAACACTGTTCCCAACGTCAGGGTCGGTGGGTCAGATGGTCCAGCAATTGTCACACCAACATCCAGCACATGTAATGAAATTGCAGCAATTAACGGCGCGAATATCGACCACCAAACAATCATCAGGGATTAATATTGACCCAACTGTGAAAAACTCGGCGCCTCGGTGGGATTCGAACCCACGCAGTAAGGGGGCAGGCTTTAGTACAGCCAGTGCTCTAACCACCTGAGCTACGAGGTGCCGCCGGACGACGCGAGTTTTATCACACTTGGGTCAAGTTACCCGCCCAACCTACTGCAACGTCTGGAATCCACCAAATCTGATACAGTAAGTTGACTGCCCAAGCAGGATTTCCTAAGTAATTCACCTAGAATCCACCAGATGACTATTAGGCTCACGTAATTCATTGATATTTTGGCAGATTTTGAATAATTCATATTGACCCAACTGTGAAAAACTCGGCGCCTCCGGACGACGCGAGTTTTATCACACTTGGGCGGGGCCTCGTAGCTCAGGTGGTTAGAGCGCTGGCTGTACTAAAGCCTGCCCCCTTACAGCGTGGGTTCGAATCCCACCGAGGCGCCGAGTTTTTCACAGTTGGGTCAATATGAATTATTCAAAATCTGCCAAAATATCAATGAATCATAAGGGAGTCACGGTGGCATGGCGACTGCATCCTTCAAATACTGCAGCCCTTGTGCATGAACCGCCCGTATCTGCTTTCGTCTCTGATAATGAGTTTGAGCAGGAATCCGAAAGGACTGACGGATAAAGCTCTTGTCCGTGTGATCGTGTCTCCTTTTTCACACTTCCGATGTTATTTTACATTTCTTTCTCATCATCAATTTCTCGATTTCCTTATCTGTGCGCCCGAAGGCCCCACCCGTATAAGTTCTATTACCACCACCCGCCAAACACGCAAGAAGACCAATAACTGTATTGGATGGTAAATACGAGGACGAAACCTGCACGTCATGTTTTAGGCTTCTTCAGAAAATCTTGGAGACGGAGAAGAATATAAGGAATCTAAGAATTGAGATGGAGATGCTGATGAATCTTCCTCACAATTCACCCGAAAGGAGAAAGATGGCGATGTCGGAAGTTCAGAAGATGACCAGAAAAACGGCCAATACGACTTCAGTAACTGTATTAGCCCCTGAAAAAGAAGACAGCCCGTCTACGGACACAACCACAACCGAGACCCTGTCTCATGTGCGAGCGAAAAATAACCAAAGGGCATCCCAAAAAATCAGGAGATGTCTCAAAGCATCGTGGAAAAACCAAGTATGTCGAAGCGTCAACAAGGGAGAGCAGAGTCCACACAGAATGCAAGCAAATGCCTCACTGCCAAAAGAGTTACCACATAACCTTTAAGTGCATAATCCTTTAAGTGCAGACTAGACGCTCACTTGTTGAGAACCTACTGTACATACAATCATGATTATTTTAGCGGCGGCAGTTTGCGCCTGGCTCACACTTACCGCTAACTTCTTAACTTTTCGCATTTGCTGATGTAATTGATGACTTTATTTCTGTTAATCGACATGAATAGGGTGCTCAAGGGCGAAAGCCTCATTCCCTTAATAAACTGACTTAAACTGACTTAAACCAAGAAGCATCGATAAACGAAGAACCCTGCGGTAGTAATACCATGACAACTGTCTCTGAATTGGACAATGATGACAACAAGAATTTTCGCAATGCAGACTCTGCGTATAAAAACAAACGACAGCGCCCTATTGATCACAATAAGTGCATAATCGTAAAGGGCATGCCTGAGTCTTCTGCAGACATACCAAAGAACAGAATAAACCACGATATAAAATTATTCCAGCATTACCTCAAATCCCTATTACAAGAGAACAAGAACATCCCCGTCTTAAAAGCTTTCAGAATAGGACGAATAAAGAATTTGAAGGGCGAGCCGGACCATCATAGACCAATATAAATTATTCTAGAAAGTGAGGAACAAGCTTTATTACTGCTGGACAGGAAACCAGCACTGCGGGATGCCCACCCGACAATTTTTTCAGCGGAATTTCTCACCGACCGAACGGGGGAAATGGAGGGAACTCAAGGCCGAACTCCTCAGAAAATACAATTCCGGCGAGAAAAACCTAAGAATAATGAATGGCAAAATCGTAAATCTTTCGGAACTCATTCCTCTGGAGACAACCAATAACACTGAGCATAATGAACAACCAGATAATAAGGAAAGAACGCTCCTATATGACAAACCGATCAGAGTAAACGACGACCAACACACTAACATCCAGTTCAATCAAACAGCAGTAGAATCGGAAGGGAACGATAGACCCGAAAACTCGCACGAAATATCCAGCACCTTTGACCCAAAAATCGTTCGGGAATCTGCCCGGGCTAAGCTTCGCTTTGTTTTTGCAAATGCTCAGAGTTTGTTCCAGAAGCTGAATGAACTGGAAGTGTGGATAACGGATACGCAGCCGGATGTCATTTCTATCACAAAGACTTGGTTCCAGACCGAAGTCATGAATGCCGAATTTACACTCGATGAATACCAACTTTTTGCCGGGACAGACTGCATAAAAAGGGGGGGGGATAGCGGTCTACGTCAAGAGAGGAATAATCGCGTCGGAACACAAAAGCAATTACTCCCGCGACTGTGAAGCAATGTGGTTAAAACTGTGGGTGCGTGGCTCACCTAATTTGAATTTCCTGACCGTATATAGGCCGCCCGACCAAACTGCTGAGGTTGATGAGGCGATGTTTGGGTTGATTAATGAGGTGTCACAAAACCAAGAGGTACTGATAACCGGAGACTTCAACGCATCCATGGTTGACTGGAACAATTTATTAGTTAATGGTTCGCGAAATTCCTTTGATTCCAGGCTCTTGAAGCTAACGGCTAATCTCTTTCTGGTGCACAATGTCGCGTTCCTAACCAGGATCAGAGAGGATCAAAGAGCAAATTTCCTGGACCTCGTCCTTACAAAAGACCAACTTAGCCCTGGCGAACTTAGGTCCATAACACCGCTGGGTAAGAGTGACCATGTCATGCTGTTTTTGGAATACCGACTATGCAACCAACAAGTGAATACGACTGAGCCACGGCTGAATTCCTGGCGAGGCGATTTTGTCGCCATGAGAAGGGAATTATCGGCAGTGGACAGGAATGATGTTTTTACCAGACATCCGGTTGTTGATTGGAACACTCTCAAAGGAGTTGTAACAGACATCATGCATCGAAAGTGTCCGACAAAGAGAGTCAGAAAGAGTATTCGTCCTGCCTGGATAACGCGGGATATAAAGAAAGAAGTAAACCGGGAGAACAAACTATGGAGAATGTTTGCAACAACAAAGCAACCATCTCATTACGAGCAGTTTCGTCGAAAGCAAAACGAGGTAAGGTCGGCTATCCGCAGGTCGCGGAATGAGTATGAAACGCGAGTTATGGAACGGGCCGTCAATAAGCCAAAAGTGCTCTTCAGTTACATCAACAGTAGGTTAAAGAACAAGGAGACGATCTTAGTGTTTAAAGGAGAAAACAATGAGGATATCATCGAAAATGACGCTAAGGCAGAACATCTCAGCCATTTTTCGTATCTGTTTTCACCGATGAAACGGACTTTGAGGAAGCTGGATTGCCTGCTTGGACAACCAACGGAATAATAGAAAACATCAACTTCACGGAAGAAGATGTGAGGAAGGAACTTCTAGCGCTTAAGTAGGGTCATTCTCCGGGTCCCGACCAAATTCCGGCAAACGTTCTGAAGGAGTTGGCTGGCGAACTCGCAAGACCGCTTTTGCACATCTTCAGGTCGTCCTTTGACCGAGGCATTCTCCCCTCTGATTGGAAAGTGGCGAACATATACCCCATTCACAAGGGTGGATCCAGGACAAGTTCAAACAATTATCGGCCGATGAGCCTAACGTGCATTTGTTGCAAAGTCATGGAGAGAATAGTCAAAAAATCCATAATGAAGTTCCTTGAAAAAATAACTTCATTGCTAGTTTCCAACATGGCTTTCAACGAAATCACTCCTGTCTAACTAATATGCTTTATTCAACGGAACAGCGGTTCCTCTCTTTAGACGCAGGAACAAAGATTGATTTCGTTTACACTGATTTCAAGAAAGCCTTTCATAGTGCTCCACACCACCGTTTACTTTACAAGGTCGAGCGTCAGGGATAAGGGAAACCACTTAAATTGGGTAAAGGACTTTCTGACTGGTCGATCACAGTCTGTGTGTATTGGTAGTGTGAAGTCAACGCCAGTGCCAGTTGCAATTGGAGCTCCTCCGGTTTCTGTACTCGGACCAGTACTATTTTTAATTTATGTCAACGACTGTATGAATGGACTGGACTGTAATGGAGTCATGTTTACGGATGACATGAAGTTATGGCGAGCGATCAACGGGGAAAATGGTGAACGGGCCCTGCAAGAAGGACTAAACCGCCTATGCGAATGGTCTGACAAATGGCTGCTGAAGTTTAACCTTGAGAAGTGCGTCGCGTTGCGACTCAAAACGACTGGAAGAGCCGATGGAGAGGATAACCAATACCTGCTTGGTGGAAGGTGCCTTTGAAATGTGACCGAGCAAAAAGTTCTTGGGATCAACATTTTTTCGACTCTTAAGCCTTCCTCCCAATGCGTTGGGGTGGCCAAAAGGGCAACTAGTGTTCTCTTTGTAATTAAAAGAACTTGCGTAGATATAGACAAAGAGTTATTTGGAAAAGTATACGGAGAGCTCACCCGTTCGTATCTATAATATGGAATCCAAGCGTGGCGCCCGTGACTAAAAAATACTATAAGTTATTAGAAAGAGTTCAGAGGAGAGCGAAAAAAATTGTGAAAAGCCTCAAAACTTTACTTTACAACCGTAGATTTAGTGAACTTACGTTATTTCCTCTTGAATACAGGCAGATTCGAGGTGATCTCATAGAGGCATATCGGATCTTGAGGAACCGGGACTGTGTCCTAAACTTCGACAATTTCTTCATCCTGGCCACAACAACAGGCCTGCGTAGGAACTCTCTAAAACTTAGAGGATTCCGATGTCGCCTGGACGTTCGCAGATACTGTTTTCCACAGCGAGTCGTCGGTGTCTGGAACAGGCTTTCTGAGGACGTGATAATGGCGGACTTCATGGAGACATTCAAGCAAGAACTAGATGCATATTTGCTTGGAATATACCGCCTGTCTGGACAGAACAGCCCTGTGGTGCCAAACAAACGCCTTGCATATACCTACCGCCAATGCGGATGATTACAATTTCATTTTAACGAAATCATCTACGACTGAACGTTCTCGAGTTTCTGTCCAACATTTTCAATTAAAAATATTCTTTTAAGTGTATATAGTACTGGCAACATTTTTGTACCACGTTCATTTAAATTCAGATCTTTCATGTACCGTTTTCATAGGTTTTTCAAAGGCATTCCCTATTACCCTTAAAATATTCGGACTTATACTGGCCAATCAGAAGCTATGACTGGGGCTGCAATTACTGCCGATAAAGTATTCCCCGGATAACTTGTGTTTGCAAAAATTTGAGCATGAAATATGTACATCCATTCACGATTTTCGACTGATTGCTAGATTTACATACAAAGCTTTCGATAAGCTGACACACAGATGTCTTCTAGAAGAACTCGAGGCCCTCAGCATCCATCCCCTTGTAATCGACTTCATTGGTTTCTTCTAATCCAATCCCAGTCAAAAGATCCGTAGAAGTAACAGCTACTTGACATCACATCTGATCAAAAATGACGTATTACCAATTAGAGTTCTGGGTCCGCTACTCCTTACCCCTTACATTAACTACATTTCCACGGTACTCGAGGACGCACAATCGTTCATCTAGACTTACGGTCATTCGACGTAGATGATATGTCGCCTAAATCCAACAGTTACTCAATTCCTACTCATTTTCAATAGTTACTCATTTCCTATACCATATTTTCCTATTCTGTATTTCCTATTTCATATTTCCTATATTTCACTCAAATAAACTGAACTGAACTGAACTGAACAACCTCCTTATGACAGTTCGACTGTCGATTCCGACGATGTCCATCGTGTGCTACAAACTAAAGTCAGTTTAAATCAGTTTATTAAGGGAATGAAGCTTTCGCCCTTGAGCTCCCTTTTCATATCGATAAGCAGAAATAAAGTCATCAATTACATCAGCAAATGCGAAAAGTTAAGATGTTAGCGGTATGTGTGAGCCAGGCGCAAACTGCCGCCGCTAAAACAATCATTATTATATTACAGTAGGTTCTCAAAAAATGAGCATCTAGGCTGCACTTAAAGGATTTGACACCTTCGAAAAGAACGACGACATCAGGCAGTCTATTCCATGCCCCCATGACCCTGTGAGAAACGGCGATCCGTCGAACGTCCGAATGAGCCCTCTTGCATTGCAGTTTGAAGGCATGACCACGCAGACGGTCAGTCCCGGCCAATCCGAAGAATTCATCAAAGTCTAGGGCACACTCACAGCCTCTGACAGTCCTGTTGGTTTGAATACGATCGTCTCTAATTTAGAGGAAACAGATTTAGTTCGGTCAGCCTCGTTTCGTAAGGCAAATGATGAAGATTCTTGACCATCTTCGTAGCCATCGCCTGTAATCTTTCCAGTCGTTGACAATCTTTCTTCAACCACGGTCACCAGGCCTGAACTGCATACTTTAAGTGAGACCGGACGAATGCCCCATAGGTTTTTCCGAACAACTCCTTGTAAATCTGCACAAATCCTCGCCTCAGCCCAAATAACACCCTTATCGCACTTTTGGTCGCCCTTTGACACTGTGATGATGGTTTCAGCGAGGAGATCATTAGGACGCCCAGGTCTTTCTGTTCGACAACAGTTGAAAGGGGCTGACCACCAAGGACGTATTGAAAGGAATCGTCCTCCTTACTGGTCCGTCCGGTGCGGAGTTTCAGGACCACACATTTCTCCACATTAAAATTAAGGAGCCAACGAGCTGACCAACTGTTCAGGCGGTTGAGACTGTCTTGAAGCGCGTACCTGTCTTCGTCAGATCTGATGGGTCTCCACAGCTTAATATCGTCAGCAAACGTGATGGCGCTGCATCCCAGGTAGTCGACGCAGTCGTTAATGTAAACCAGGAATAGCAACGACCCTAAGACGGAGCCCTGGGGTACACCAATTAGAACGGGGGTAGGAGTTGACCTTGAGGCCTCAATGCACACGGTTTGCGATCTCCCGGTAAGAAAATCTGTTATCCATTTCAGCAGCCTTCCTCTTATCCCAATTTCAGAAAGTTTGTAGATTAATCGTTTGTGTGTGACGCTGTCAAACGCTTTTTTAAAGTCTGTATAAATGACATCAACCCTACCATCCTCGTCCAGTGCGCGAGTCTATTGCTCCGTCGAAAGCAGTAAACTGGAAAGGCATGAGGGGTTCTGTCTGAAGCCGTGGTGTAGGTCTGAGATTAAATGGCCCTGCTCCAGGGATTTCATTGTTGCTTTCTTTACTATGGCCTCCATTATTTTACAGCAGATACTGGTTAGACTAACAGGCCAGTAATTGTTAGCATTAGTGCGAGCCCCGCCCTTGTATATCGGAAAGATATTTGCTGACTTTTATTCCGATGGCAACCTCCTAATCCGAATGACGAACGGAAGATGTGAGCCAGTGGTTTGGAGAGTTCATTTGCCAGTTCTTTCAAGAATTTGGCCGGAATATTGTCCGGACCCGAGTACTCTGTTTCTTTGAGATTTTTCAGTTCCCTTTCCACGACAGCTGTCGGGAAGATTATGGAGTCAAGCACGGGACCAGCAGTCCCAACAGCATTGCTAGCACTGCGACTGCGAAACTCTGTTTCTCTAGTAAAAACCGAGGCAAAATACTGTCGTTAGTAATCGGCTTCCTCGCTGTTCTCAATGACGTCTACACCATTATCATCCTTCAGCACCGCGACCGGGTCCTTATTTTTCAGTTTACTGTTATGATAGTGAAATAAAATCTTAGGTTTCTGTTTAGCCTGTCGGATAATTTTGGATTCATACTCCTTCCGTGCCTGACGGATACATTTTTTGACTGCATTTTGTTGACGACGAATTTCTTCGAAATGCGACGGTGACGCAGTTTCCCTGAATATCTTCCATCTTTTGGTTTTCTTGCGTAGCTGCCTATTTAGGTCCCTAGTTAATCAAACAGGTCGACCAGTTGTGTCTTGTACATTAGGTGGACAACAGCGCCTAATAAGATTGAGTGAAATCGTCTTAAAAGATCTCCAGTCGTCCTCCGTATCTCCCCTAAGTAATTGGTCCCAATTCGCGGACAGCAATTCGTTCTTCACCGTATTAAAATCTGCCTTCCATATATTAGGTTGGTCCTCTGTTCTCTTCTGGCGTTCAGAGAAGAACGAGTAATCCCATAGTAGCGTAGTAGGGTCACTTTTCCTGAGAGGTGTATTGGAATGCACTTCGTCGATATTAGAGGAGTCTTTAGTGAAAACTAGCTCTAGACAGTTTGCTCTCCGGTTCTCTTAAAATCTTGTTGGTACCTTCACGTGTTGCGCCACAGGGAGATCGAGTGTGAGGTCCAGTAGCTTATTGCGGAAAGACGCTGGCCCACCGTTCACTGCCATAGTTTCGCACTATATTGCAGGTACGTTGAAATCCCCAGCAATAAGTACTTCTTGGTGGCTAGCTACGTCTTTGAGTAAACCAAGGAGCGACTCATCTCCTGCACTCAGAAGGTTTGGTGGTCTGTAAATCGCCAGGAATTCTAGATTTTGTGCGTTAATATTCTTTATCTTTATCCAGACGGATTCATATTCGAGGGAGAGGGTGTGGGCTCTTTCGACTGCTGAAATTCCTTCCCTTACATATACGACTACCCCTCCGCCGTGCCTATTTTGACGGTCTCTACGAAACAGCTGGTAACCCCGTATCGTAATCTCAACATCCAAGATTTCGGCATTAAGTCAAGTTGCCGTTATGGCGATGACATCGGGGATTCGTTCTGGTACTATCGCTTTGATTTCGTCGATTTTCGAAACGAGACTTTGAGCACTGGTATACAAAAATCTCAATTTGGCACGAGCAACTCCAGCATACAGTCATTTATCCATTTCCTGCGATCGACTGCAAAAGCAGGTCGAAGTTGACCGGGATGAACTGCTTTCCATCTCTCCTAAGCTGTTAGAGTTATGGACTTTCTCCAGAGCAATGGCCTCTGGACGCGTATACTTTTTCCGTCCACTATTCTGAGATTTGTCTCGCCCAGGCTCGATCGCCTGAGGGCTTACAATTTGAGCTCCCTCCATTTTTCTCGCTCCGCGGGTGAAAAGTCCCGCTGAAAAAAAAAACTGATGGATGGGCTTGTTTAAGCGCAGCTTTCCTGCGCAAAAGGAGCTGTGCTTGTTCGTCATTCTCAAAGACGATTTTAACGGTCTCGATCGGTCTGGTTCATAATTTGAGTCTTTTATTTGGCCCATCCTGAAAACCTTTAATACTGTGACTTTCTCGTCTCCTAGAGAGATCGACTTGAGATATTCCTGGAATATTTCTATGTCATGCTGTATTCTGTCCTTTGGAGTGTCGGAAACAAACTCAGGCATGCCCTTTATAAGAATGCATTCACTGCGATCAACTAGATGGCCTTGTGGTTTAATCATACCCACAGAGTCTACATCGCGTGCATCCTGGCTACAACCTTCCACCGATTTAGGAAGGTTTGATTCAGCAGGACTAACGCATGACTGCCTGTTTACTAAGATCTTATGATCATTCTTCGTTTTCAGCGGCGCGATTTTTGTTTGTGGTGTAGTCAACTCTTGTTCCTTTGTCTGACTATCTGTGACTTTTCGAGGTACCCCGAGATTTCTTTTTGTTCGCCGAGATCGCGTCTGACCGCGCTTTTCTCGCACAAGACACTGGTTGTCATTCCTATCAAGCTCTAGCGACCTACTAGTTTCTTTCTCCTCCGTCGACAAAGCCAAGGAAGCCGTGTTTGCGTATGTTCGCTCGCTTTCATTCTCTTTAGATGAATAACCAGGGAGATTCCTCCGCTTCTCCATCTCCTTTTTAAGGCCCTTTATCTCCTTTTCCATTTCCGCAAATTTTTGAAGGAGTCCGAAACATGTCGTACAGGCTTCGTCTTCGTATTTGATACCCATACAGCTTGTATGTATGTATATTGAAGGGTTACAGGCAGAGCCCTTGATGACCCTATTTATGTACAGTGCTTTCGCAGATTCATACTCAAAAATAAAATAAAATTGTAGGCATTTAAAATGTGATTGGGTCACAGTTCAATCGTAATCATAATGTAGTGCATGGGGTCACTGTAAATTAGTGCGGAAGATTGTATATGACAGATTTTACAAAACTGGCTGTGCATAGTCATGCTGTACAAGCCGATTTCTGTCGAAAACTAGACGAGCAAGTTTTCTTTTAAACACACAAACAGACTCCTTGCTCGTTTAGCGGGAGGTGACTTGACAGCGATATATACACAGTTGCAGTCATTTGTACTACGAATAATGTTTACTTCTTTATATATTTCAGTCCGTTCACCGTGCGCCGGTACGGTGACTTGCGCATGAACGAGTTTGTATTGGTAGTAGACATGCGCATCATCTACCCCACCCCCTTTTCCCCACTCCCCACTCGAACCCGATGTCAAGACAGAGTCAAGAAGGCCATAGGCTGGGGAGGACGTGGGTGGTTGGCATGGCTGGATCAAAATTTATAACGACAACAGACAAACGAGCCTTATGAGGAGACGTAAGTAGATTGAAGAACGACATATGATATGCTTCACAAGAGCGATGGAGTAAAAAAGCCGCCTTAAGGAGGGCTTATAACTCGGTCGGATATATAACAGTTGGTAATTTTCATGGCGATAAGTATTTCAAAGATTTTGGCGCGATAAGGTGCTTTTTGGAGACGTCGATAGTTTTGAACGTGAAAAAGACAACCAGATGCAAATACTGGAATAGTAATAGAAGTTTTCCAATACTCAGGAAAGAAACCATTTACGAGGACGACTGAAAACAGTCTGCTGGGCAGAGAAGGGAAATCTCTTAGCTGTTTTATAAGAGAGTTTATTGAGAATTATACTGTTATCTATTTTATCCTACATAGCCTCATTATCCAATTCAGATTTATTCATAGTTCTGTTTTACCACCTACGAAATTGTCATTTGCCCGTTTTTTTTTCTAGTTTGCATTCTGGTATTGAGTAAAACCTGCTTAGTATAAATTGTGCTGTCTGGTCCACCAATATTTGCAGCTTTCATAAATCGTTTCATCATACGTAGCCTCATCCATATATCCTCGAAGTTTCGGCAGTTATCGTCCATATAAATATTTGGACTTAAGTCTTGTATTGCGTTTTCGGCATGAAACCTCAAGCAACCCTTCGTCGAAATCTGAAGGAAACTAAACTTCATCTGAAACCCAGTGTTCATATGAAAAAAACTGATCTAGGGGCGCTTGATGATTTTAACGACTTTATGTCTCGTTGCGGATCAATTTTTTCTGTCCTTGGTGCCCTTCTTGACGGAAATTTGCCAACGCTTACGTCTCAGCAGTGTGAGAAGCTCATGCCTCTCATTAACCTGGTTGCGACTGAGACTGAAGNTAATAAAGCCCTTTCCTGATGTTAACTGTTTCCCGAAACCATTACGTCCGCCACCTAACATAAACTACCCCTCGTATTATGCTAACAATTCCCAAAATCCTATTTTCTTGTCTCCTATTTTTCCAACCCAGCAACATAGTTTTCCTCTTCCTGGGTCCTCCTCAAATGTTTTTCCACCTAATGCTGCATCTCTAACTAGTAATTACCCCATAAATTTTAGACCGCAGCAACTTTGTCCTCCACCAATTGCTCCGTTCCCTCAGCTTAATTTTCCACCTCCGGCTCTTCCTTTTTTATAAGTAGCAATGAGCGGAACCTACATATTAGGAATACGCTCAGTATTGTCTCTCTCAACGCAAGATCTGTCGTACAAAAGATGGCACACCTAAGAAGTGTAGCTGTTGAGTTTGACACAGACGTATTGTGCATTACTGAATCATGGGCCCACTCTCTAATTTCAGATTCGGTACTTAACATAGATAGCCTTAGTTTATACCGCCAGGACCGCGCCGACAGACGCGGCGGTGGATGCCTTCTTTACATAAGATCCTCACTTGCACAATCGCCTTATAACTTGAACATTTCCTCCTTCTCTGGAAATTTATGTTTTGCTTCGGTAATCCTTCCTCAAAATAGGAAAGCCTTAGTCGGATGTGTATATAATCCTCCTTGTTCCTCCGGTAATGAAAGCCAACTTTGCGAACTCTTTGAAAAAATTGCAGAAACTTCTTTCGACGTCAAGATAATCGTAGGCGATTTTAATTTGCCAGAAATTGACTGGCACACACATACTTCTCCTCCTAAATTCCAGAAGCTGCTTGACACAATTTACTTTTCAAACCTGACTCAATTAGTTCACTCTTCGACCAGAAACGATAGTGTTTTAGACTTAATTTTTACTAATGGCACCTTCCCTTTATCTATGGATTTTTATCATGACCTCTTTGCAAGTGATCATGCATTAATTCATTGGCGCCTTCCAGTTGCCATTTCCGCAAAGCCAACAGTTCAACGTAGTATTTTTGACTTTGCTAATGTTAATAAGGATTTAGTAAATAACTTTACCTGCACTCTTGATTGGCACAATATTTTTTCAAATAATGATCTAAATTTTTTCAACAATTTATTACAATGCGTAACAGAAGGTCTTCTTGACCTTATTCCTCGGAAGATGTTCAAACCGAGTGCTAATTCCACCGCTATCCCACACTTTCTTAAAAACAGACTTAAAAAGTTACGGAAGCAGTTTAAAGATCCTTCTATGAGTTCATTATCAGTTCATCTAAGAATCGTTGAAATATTTGAACTAGCTTCGAAAATAAGGCTCGAGCGAGATAGACGTAGAGAGTCTTTGGCTATAAATGATGTGAATTCTTCTAAATCAGTTGCTCAGATCTTCCGTCAGAGATCATCTGCTAAGTCCCACCAAGTCATTCCGCCCTTGCTTAGTGCAAGTGATGCCTTCATTACAGAGGAGTCAGGCAAAGCACAAATTTTAAATTCGTTCTTTGCCAAGCATTTCACCATTGAAACTGATCCGATCCCTTTAATTCCTTCGTTGTCTGATGCTTCTCTTAGCTTCATTAATTTTTCTCCTGAATGTATTCAAAAACTGATAAGCCATCTTCCTAACTCTCACTCAGTAGGTACGGACAATATCCCAAACTCTTTGATAAAACAACTAAGAGATTTTCCTCCTCTGGCTAGCAAAATCTTTTCAGTATTTCTCGTAAATGGCTTCTTCCCTGACTATTGGAAAACTTCTATTATTATTCCAGTATTTAAGTCTGGCTGTCGTTCTGACGTACAGAACTATCGAGGTGTCCATAAAACACCCTCTCTCGCCAAAATCTTTGAAAAAATTATCGCCATAAAAATTACCGAATTTTGCATAGCCAATCAAGTTATTAGCCCTTCCCA
>CACRXP010000010.1:2480354-2558611 GCA_902702965.1 Spirometra erinaceieuropaei
ACAGAATGCGCTCCATCGGCGATCTTGACAAAGCCTTCTGTATTCGCCATATACTAGTAGTTTGGTCGCATCTCCCTTCCCCCCATGTTCGGATGGACTCGGTTGAATGAAACCGACCGCATCTGGGTTCTTGTCGCCTCGAGACTGGTTTTCATCATGCCCTTACAGAATGCGCTCCATCGGCGGTCTTGTCAAAGCCTTCTATATTCGCCATATACTAGTAGTCTGGTCGCATCTCCCCCCATGTTCGGATGGACTCGGTTGAATGAAACTGACCGCATCTGGGTTCCTATCGGCTTGAGACTGGTTTTCAATTTCGGCACTTTTTTATCTTATTCAAGGCGATACAGGCCAGTCCTGACCGACCCGCCTACGTACCATTTTATGAAATCCGTTACACAATGCCATATACAGCTGACATCTATTTCGGCCATGTTGATGTCGGGCTTTATTCCATTTTGTACCGCCACATGCAGGCCAGTCCTCCCTTTTTTTCTGATGCTATTTTTCTGAGGGGTTTTTTTTTCTCCTGTTAAATTACTACAATCATTTTTAAATCTTGCTTTGGAGTTTTTTTTTTCACCGATCGTTTTTTTTTCATTTTCATTTTGCTTAACGGACTTCTAATCTCAAAAACTATCCATTGCACTTTGTGCAGATTTTGCCTACATCGTCTAAAATTTGCATGTAAATTTATTTTTACTTGCTTTGATGGGACCCCGACGGGTCTTTAATAAAATAATTGAATTGAATTGAATTGAAGTTCAGAATATTGTTCGTACTTACTGAGTGAGAGTTAGTAAGCTGGTTTATCAGTTTTTGAATAGTTTCAGGGGCAAAATTAATGACGCAAAGGGAAACATCGGACGACAGAGGAAGTGGAGGGATTAGATCACTTTCAATGTCGAAATGTTTGGCAAAGAATGAACGTACACTTGACCAACAACAACACTCAAAAGGGATCAGAAGGACGACAGTGATTGGACAGCCATGCCCACCACCTGTATACTCATCTTGAGCGCAAGCGCATCTACCAGCAGGGAACCAGGTGTCAGGAGACTGCTAGCGCACACCAGGTTGCGGGGGCCATGGTTTGCTAATACTGGCATAGCACACGATTTCAGATCTTCTGACCTAAAAGAACGACACGTGGCCCTGCATTTAGCCTGAGCCGTCACCCTAAATGGTTAGGTAATCAAATATTTGTCGACTAAAAAGCACTTCCCATAAATGGTAGAGTGGCGCTCACCGATGTTCATATCTGCACGGATAGGGTGCGGTTACGTGTTAAGGTATTCAGGGCGGCAATTTCTTTTTTATGACGAAATCTTCGATAATTAGCACGACTTATTTCCATTACATATACTTATATATCTGCTTGCAAGCCATGCCTCTTTACATTATTATACTTCTATATTCTTTTTAGTCATCTTTACTGCCACCTACCTCACCTTGTCCTAATTCCTTCTTGATTGTTGTTTACATTTTAGTAAATTCTCGACAGTTATTGCGTCTCCAGTTATAGCTATCAGTCCGCATTATCTGCAGACCTGAAAATACATTTACGTCATCGCAGATAGTAAGATCGGTAACTCTAAATCAGAAGCCGGAGATGGGATTATCGATCCACCCTAGTGCATTTGAATCCCACATCAAGCTGTGACAATGATGGCACGCGGCATGTCACAAGCCGATCGCGTGACCGGCGGAAAGAAGCGTGCTGTCTCATTTGAAACTCTACACTCTAACATCATCATCGGCATAGAGCTGAGCCTTCTCTAGTCTAACTTCACCCCGGGACGGAGTGAAACCGACGAGTGTCTTGCCCGACAGACACTAACGCGTAGGTCTGACAATCGTGTCACCCTTCTGATCCCGAAGTCTCGCATTAAACCTCTACCCACCCATTGTCTCACATAGGCCTCAACTCCTGACCTCGTAAGGCACCTAAATTGCCGACCCCCCTCTCCATGCAGTCTGTCACGTAAGTTACGGAGGTAGGCGTACTGGCAATATGATGAAATTCTGAAAGCGACATCATTTACCAGTGGCATATTCCCTTATTTCGTGCTGGCTGGAAATTCTAAAACAGCGGTCCCACTTGACCGGCTAGATGTGTTGTGAATCTTTGCAACTCTCAGAACGAATATGCGTCGATGCCTTTCATGTCCGAATTCATGAGTGTGGTTGAAGCTTTAAGTGTATGACGAGGTCAGGAGTCGATTCGGGGAAGACTGCACTCTAGGATCATTAGATGTCAGGTGTGTTCGACAAGTGCATTAGGGACTGTTTCAGTAAAAGTAGAAACTCCTCTCTGTAACGCCGAGAAATTCTTTAAACGGACATCACTTCTGGCTCATCCATATATTCTCGAAGTTTCGGCAGTTATCATCCATATAAATATTTCGACTTAAGTCTTGTATTGCTTTTTCGACGTGAAACCTCAGGCCACCCTTCGTCGAAATCTGAAAGAAACTAAACTTCATCTGAAACCCATTGTTCATATGAAACAAATTGATCTAGGGGCGCTTGAAGATTTTAACAATTTTATGTCTCGATACGGATCAATTTTTTCTGTTCTTGGTGCTCTTCTTGACGGAAAGTTGTCAACGCCTACATCTCAGCAGTGTGAGAAGCTCATGCCTCTCATTAACCTGGTTGCTTCTGTGATTGAATACAGACGCAAACGAAGTGTCAATTTTATATTAAAAAAAACATTCCTAGGCGAAGACAGCCAATCGTTGTCGTTTTTCATTTTCTTCATTCATGCGGCTTCAACTTTAGGGTCGCTGAAGCTAAAAGGCTTTCATGTAGGAGAAAAAATCCACCAATTCTTGTCAAACTGTTTTCATCGATAGAAGGAAATTTTACTTTCTCCCATTTGGAGCGCTCGACTCACTATCTCAGGGGTAATAAACTTTTTATTAGTCGAGACCAGACTCCACTGCAACGAAGAGTTTCTCCCCCATTAGCAAACGTAAAGCCACCCCAAAATTTTACTCATATACCTTTTACCTCTAAAGCAGTTCCTCCATCGGGTGTCGACCAAATCTTCCCACTATCTACAGCGGCCACAGTTCCATCTAGCTCTTCGACTGATCACATTATCACAGAGACGGTTAAAACTAGCCTCTTTAAAACTCCCCCACGGAGCAAGGATTGTTCAAATGCGGCTCCCAAATTTATAAGGGAGCTTGATTTTAGCAGTAAAGATGAGCCAATCCTTGAAGCAAAACCGACTCCCAGCACTCAGAATAGTGATTTAGTTAATAAACTTACATCGAATCCATCCCGTTCCCACGCCTGTCCACTCGGGTCTGACCTCGTGGTTAGGTCCACTATGCTAGATGATAGTTCAGGGAGATCTTTACCTGTTCCTATTTTGAATTCCCACAGTAACGCCCCAGTTGTGAAGCCCTCTTACACACTAGACTGCAAAATGCAAGTACATAGCATTGCTGATAACTTTTCCAATCCCATTGCTAGTCTGACATCTCAAATAATAAAGCCCTTCCTGATGTTAACTGTTTCCCGAAACCATTACGTCCGCTACCTAACATAAACTACCCCTCATATTATGCTAACAATTCCCGAAATCTTATTTTCATGCCTCCTATTTTTTCAACCCAACAAAATAGCTTTCCTCTTCCTGGGCCCTCCTCAAATGTTTTTCCACATAATGCGGCATCTCTAGTTAGTGGTACTTACCTCCACAAATTATAAACCACAGCAACTTTGTCCTCAACCAATTGCTTCGTTCCAACAGCTTAATTTTCCACCTCCGGCTCTTCCTTTTTTATAAGTAAAAATGAGCGGAACCTACATATTAGGAATACGTTCAGTATTGTCACTGTCAACGCCAGATCTGTCGTGCAAAAGATGGCACACCTAAGAAGTGTAGCTGTTGAGTTTGACACAGACGTATTGTGCATTACTGAATCATGGGCTCACTCTCTAATTTCATGCTCGGCACTCAATATAGATAGCCTCAGTTTATACCGCCAGGATTGTGCCGAAAGACGCGGCGGTGGATGCCTTCTTTACATAAGATCCTCACTTGCACAATCGCCTTATGATTTGAACGTTTCCTCCCTCTCTGGAAATTTATGTTTTGCTTCGGCAATCCTTCCACAAAATAGAAAAGGCCTTAGTCGTATGTGTGTATAATCCTCCTTGTTCCTCCGGAAATGAAAGCCAACTTTGCGAACTCTTTGAAAAAATTGCAGAATCTTCTTTCAATATCAAGATAATCGTTGGCGATTTTAATTTGCTAGAAATTGACTGACCAGAAACGATACTGTTATAGAATTAATTTTTACTAATGGCATCTTCCCTTTATCTATGGATTTCTATCATGACCTTTTTGCAAGTGATCATGCATTAATCCATTGTCGCATACCAGTTGCCGTTACCGCAAAGCCAACAGTACAGCGTAGTATTTTTGACTTTGTTAATGTTAACAAGAAATAAGTTAATAACTTTACATGCACTCTTGACTGGTACAATATATTTTCAAATAATGATTTACATTTTTTCAACAATTTATTACAATGCGTAACAGAAGGTCTTCTTGAAATTCTTCCTCGGAAGATGCTCAAATTGAGTGCTAATTCCACTGCTGTCTCACATTTTCTTAAAAACAGACTGAAAAAGTTATGGAAGCAGTTTAAAGATCCTTCTGTGAGCTCATTATCAGTTCGTCTAAGAATCGTTGAAATATTTGAACTAGCTTCGAAAATGAGGCTCGCGCGAGATAGGCGTAGAGAGTCTTCAGCTATTAATGACATAAATGCTTCTAAATCAGTTGCTCAGATCTTCCGTCAAAGATCATCACCTAAGGCCCAGCAAGTCATTACGCCTTTGCTTAGTACTAGCAATGCCTTCATTACAGAGGAGTCAGGCAAAGCAGAAACTTTAAATTCGTTCTTTGCCAAGTATTTCACCATTGAAACTGACCCAATCCTCATAATTCATCCGTTGTCTGATGCTTCTCTTAGTATCATTAATTTTTCTCCTGAATGTATTCAAAAACTGATAAGCCATCTTCCTAACTCTCACTCAGTAGGTACGGACAATATCCCAAACCCTTTTATAAAACAGCGAAGAGATTTTCCTCCTCTGGCTAGCAAAATCTTTTCAGGATTTCTCGTAAATGGCTTCTTCCCTGATTATTGGAAAACTTCTATTATTATTCCAGTATTTAAGTCTGCCTGTCGTTCTGACGTACAGAACTATCGAGGTGTCCATAAAACACCCTCTCTCGCCAAAATCCTTGAAAAACATATCGCCGTAAAAATTACCGAATTTTGCATAGCCAGTCAAGATATTAGCCCTTCTCATCATGGCCTTTTACCAGATCGCTCTTGTGAAACATGTCATCTGTCATTTCTCAATCTGCTTACCTCTCTTCGTAATGATCACCTATCTGTTGTCGTAATTTATTTTGATCTTAGTAAAGCCTTTGATAATGTACCACATAAAAGACTCTTGGCTAAATTGGAAGCTATGAGAATTCGCAGTCCACCAATAAACTTTCTCAGGTCATACCTGTCTAATCGTACATAAAAGGTTTTGGTGGGATCTTCACTTTCCAGTGAAAGTCCTACTGTAAGCGGTGTCCTACAAGGTACCGTCTTAGGTTCTCTTTTGTTCTTGCTTTACATAAATGATATTTCAGCTGCAGTTAAACATTCTCAATCATTTATTTATGCCGATGATCTCAAATGTGTATATTCTTTCAAAAAATCTACGAGCCTTCATTGCCTGGAGCAAATCCATGCTGACTTGCTTGCTCTCTCAGCTTGGAGCTCAAAATGGCTAATGGAATTCTCTCCGTCTAAATGTCGTTATATGTGTTTTGGACCTGATAGGCTACCCCAACCTGTGGTCTTTCAAGGAACACCTATGACTGAATGTACCACCATCAAGGATTTAGGTTTAAGCTACACTAGTAATCTTGATCTCTCGCCGCACGCTGACAGAATTACAGCCAAAGCTGCCCAGATTCGTGGCTTTATTTCTTACAATTTCTATCTTCCTGAAATTAAATTAAGGCCATATCGTATGTTTGTACTTCCCATTCTCGAGTATTGTTGCCCATTCTTTGGTTCAATGAATGAAGCCAGTTGTTTAAAAATTGAAAATGTCCAAAGACGTTTTTCTAAAAAAATTTTAGATAGGGAACATCCCAATATCACCTACTCAGATAGATGCCAGCTAATTAACCTAAAATTTTTATGGGTTCGAAGACTAGAAGCGGGCTTCTGTCTCCTCTTTGGCATTAATCATAGTTCAAATTTTCCTCGGATTCAGAACTCACCCCTAGTAGTCGATCGTACAATCTACGCAACTCGTCCTTGATTATACCTCCTCCAGCATCCTCCACCTCTAAGCGCTCCCTTTTTTCGCTTCCAAGTATACTTTCCTCTGGAATAACCTTCCAATAAATATAAGATCTTCAGAAAATCTACACACATCTAAGAGAAGGCTACGCCTTTATCTGAATACTGACTCGATTAAAGTTTCAGTTTCATCATCCTTCCCAGACTACTTTTTCTATGACACTGAGAAAACGCCACCGGGAATTTAGTATGCCTCCATTAAATTTCCGTATCTGTTCACACTTCCTTCCTTTGTAAGTAGTCTCGCTTCCTAAGATCCCTCACCAGAAGTGCTATTTTTCCAATTTTTCAGTTCATGCATCGTGCCCTCACAGAATGCGCTTCATCGACGCTCTTGGTGAAGCCTTCTGTATTCGCCATATAATGGTAGTTTGATCGTATCTCCCTTGCCCCATCCTCGGATGGACTCGGGTGAATGTAACCGACCGCATCTGCGTTCCTATCGCTTCGAGATTGGTTTTCAAATTCGCCACTTATTCGCCTATTTGAAGGTCGCATACAGGCCAGTCCTGTCCGACCCGCCTACTTACCCCTTCACGGAATCCGTTTTGCAATGCCATATACAGCTGTCAGTTTATTCCTCCTGATAATGTCCATACTGAATCAGTTAATTCATCCGACCCTCACTTTCGTTCCGTCGGGAATACGTTGTAATATCTGCCCCGCGGATTTCCAGCTGAAAATAAGTTAGCTAACAATGATTACCAGTTCAGCTGCCCGTCATTCCCTCTCCCAAGTCCTATCCCTTTTTATCCACGTCAGAATTTTTTGATGCCATAAAATTTTTTGCAAAACCGGATGGTTACATCCGGACCATTTGCCCCGTGGACAGCCCAGAACTGGACGATGTAGCCCACATCCCTCAGAAAAAAACAGCCTTTCCTATCAAACTTTTTGTTTTAAATGTCAGATCCTTGCTTAATAAGATGCCTTTGATTCAGACTCTGGTGTTAGTCCATTGTTTAGATATTGTTTTAGTAATTGAGACGTGGGTATCAGCCTCAGTAGCTAACTCCGAAGTCTCTCTTGTAGGCTTTAATTGCATCCGAAATGATCGCCAAGGTAGCCGTGGTGAGGGCAGCTGCGTCTACGTTATGCAAACACTTACATTTTTGTCGTTGGACCTTCTGCATTTTTCCGCAGTAGAAGGCAGCTGTTGGCTCCAGGTTGCTCTAAAAAATAAGTTCTCCTTACTCGTTGGTCGTGTTTATCGCCCTCCCAACGCCAACGACAATTTCGATCGTTTACTCTCACAGGCATTTCATGCTGCGGCCGACTCAAACTTTAAGTGTCAATTGGTTGCGGGTGACTTTAATCTTCCCGAAGTCCGCTGGTCTCCGCCTTCAGGCCCAAGAAGGTTCGAAGACTTTCTTGAGGCTGTGGATGTTGGGATGTGGAATCAGGTTGTCGATTTTCCCACCCGAGGCTCAAGCATACTTGACCTAATTTTCTGTAGAGGCTGCATGCCATCGTCGGTGTCATCCCTAGGCCCACTAGGATGCTCAGACCATGACATAGTTGTTTCAACGTTGGAATTCGAGGCTGACAAAACGTCGTCCCCAAAGTATAGCTTTTTCCGCAATTTCCGATTAACTCGCTCAACCGAATTATTAACACACCTTAATTCCTACGACTGGACTGATTTCTTCCTTAGTTCGGATGTATATGTTTGCACTGCAAAACTGTACGAAATTTTGGATCCGCTTATTTCTTGTTTTGTCCCCCGCAAGAAAATTATTAATGTTGGGAATGAGGTTTTCCTACCCTTGTCCTTTCGTCGCAGGTTGCGCAGGCTTTATCGTCGTTTACATCTTCAGACCGATGTTTCTGTCCTGCCCTTGATTCGTGATATTTTTGATCGAGCTAAGAGATTATCTGAAGAAAAACAGCTAGCCGAAGAGGTCCAGTTTACCGAACACCATTCGTTAAGTGTCTCGAAACTTTTCTATAGAAAAATACGAACTCATAGAAAGACGCAGCATCCCACCCTCCGAGACGCTTTCGGAAATCCCATAGTTGATGCCCAGTTAACCGCTGATAGCTTCAATGATTTCTTTTCCAAAACGTTCATTGAAGACTCGACCACTCCGCTTCCGACAATCCAGCCATTGACCGGGGCAGTTCTAGAAACTATAACTTTCACTCTGTGGGATGTGACTGTTGCGATTCGGCGTTTTCGTCAATCTTATAGTCCAGGACCTGATGGTGTCCCAGTAAGCATTTTAAAAACCGATGCAAACACGATCTTCCCACCCCTCTTATGCAAGATATTTAACCTTGCTCTTGAAAGTGAAACCTATCCTACCTTGTGGAAGGAATCACACATTTTGCCCATTCCTAGGCATCGCAAACCTACATCATTTGATGACTTTCGGCCAATAACCACTCTCCCCGCAGATTCGATGATCTTAAAGACATTTATCAAAGATAAGATGATGTGTCACTTAAGAGTGAATAACCAACTGTGTGCTGCAGCATGGATTCCTCAAAGCTCGATCTTGTGGCACCTGTCAACTCTCTTTCTTTGACTATGTTCTCGAATTTAGGGACAATGGTTTTGCACTTTACACAGTATATTTCGATTTCAATAAGGCTTTTGATCGTGTTGACCATTGTCTTCTTCTCTTGAAGCTTCCCTCTTTTGGCATAGGTGGCAAACTTTGAATTTTATATTCTCTTACCTGGGCACTCGTACACAATGAATTAAGATTTCCAATACCATCTCCAACCCCACACGTGTGAGGAGTGGAGTCATTCGGGGTAGTTTACTCGGCCGGCTTTTATTTTGCCTTTTCGTTAATGATGTACCCGATTTATTTCAGAATGGTAAGCCTTTCATGTATGCCGATGATCTTAAAGTTGCTTATCGATATAAGCCGGCAGATCGTGACATCGTGCTTGAGCTCCTAAAGAGCGATCTACAGGCTTTCGCCCAGTGGTGCCGCACATGGCGCCTTTCTCTTTCTTGGCATAAGTGCTCAGTCGTGGTGGTTGGCGACGACCGCCAACCTCAACTAAGTATTGAAGGTCACGCAATAAATGTGCCAGGGGTTATAAGGGATTTGGGCGTATCATACTCCAAGAGTCTCAATCTCTCGGTGCACTGTGCCTTGATAGTCTCCAAAGCACGTAGAACGACCGGGTTTATCCTCCGAAACTTTAAAACTAGGGATTTCAGAATGCACATTTTCAACATGTACGTTAGACCTGGTCTGGATCACTGTTCGTTTTTATTTAGCCTTATGCGTGCTACTGAGCGGAAGAAAATAGAATCCGTTCAACACTTTTTACCAAGAGAATTTTAACCCCGGAATACCGACATTTGTCTTACCAAGAACGTTGCCGGCTTACAGGCCTCGATCCTTTATGGTTCCGTAGATTACAAAAGGGACTATTTTTGCTATTTAAACTCTTATATAATCACACATTTAACCCACTCACTTCTTTAAGACACCATAACCACCCACGACGTAACAGTCACCGTGAGTTCTTCTTATTTCTGCCTCTGGCACGTACTGTTAAATATCTTCGGTTCTATTCCGTAAATGCTATTGTTATTTGGAATAAACTACCCATGAGAGTGAAAACTCTGCAAAATTATCCTTTATTTAAAAGAACTATTACTCGATTTTTGCATTCAGAAAAGCTTCCTCAAATTTTGTGTTCTGAATCCACTGATCGACTGTACCGTAGCGATGGCGTTTGTGGTCTCTGAACACTATGGCCGGTGTCACCAGGTGTTCCTCAACGCCTCTACTTTGACTATCCCCAAACTCATGAAAGGAATTGACGTCCGATAATCTCCGATACCGTGTAACCCCTTCCTCCCTCCTTCTTGACGGTCGAAAATCTACCGCCAGCAGTTTTTTTTCTCCTGAACCCTCCAAACCATAAAACCACCATCAACTACATTTTTATTCCTCAGGAGTTTTTTTCACTGCTGGTCGGATTTGTGTTTAATCGCTTCCTTTGACAATGCCTGTAAACTAGCATTCAATAAATTAAATTAAATTAAATTTATTTCGGCCCTGACGATGACCGATTATAATCCATTCTATACTGCCACGTGCAGGTCAGTCCTGCCCGCATTTTTCTGTTCCTATTTTTTTTCGAGGTTTTTTTTCTCCTGTACAATTAATCGAATCATTTTTAAATTTTCATGTGGAGTTTTTTTCACCGCCCGCTTATCATTTTTCTTAACGGACTTCTTATTCAAAAAACTATGTATTGCACTTTGTACAGACTTTGCCTACGTCGTCTAAAATTCGTATGTCAATATATTTTCATTTGCTTTGACGCGACCCCGACGGGTGTTTAATAAAAATAATAATAATAATTATTGTCGAAATCCTGATATTGGTAAATCCTCCTTTGACTGGAAAGCGTAAACGAAAAGACCACCTTTTTCTCACGAAAACCCGTGCTTTCTAGGGAAGGCCACATTTGCGGGTATAGTATGTCGAAGGATTGAGGCTGCGTAGGGAGAAATGAAGAGAGAGAGGGGGGGGGAGGAGCTTTTACTGGGTGATGACCAAAAATGCAGCAAAATGTTCTCAAGTAACCATGTCTCAAGACAAAATGGCGTGTAGATTTCCTGACTATTAAGCCACGTACGCAACTTGGGGATTCACTTGCCTCAGCCGCGCACAAGCACCATCAAAGGACGACGTCACTAATTGGCACACATAAACAAACAAACAAACAATGTTTTTATTGTGTAAATAAGCGATACATTTACATTTTTTGACTTACGTATTCAATAAATCGTCCTTTCACAATACCGCCTTCCGACTTTACCATCTTCGGTATCCGCATTTGCCCTGTAGTGGGCCACTTACCGCCGTAGCCTATCTTGTTTGGAACGTGGAGGTTCGCTGTGACTCGTTTCGGGGTTTTACGTTAGGCGACCGTTCGTCCTGGTTGGCGTTTCCGGCCAAAAAATCGAGGCCGTGATGAATGGAAAAAAACGAGAAAAAGTCGCGCGCAAAATTTTTTCCAAGGTGTGGCCAAGTGTGGCCAATGTGTTGATGGGCAGACCATAGCCACACCATTTGGATACACCTGGCCGCAGCAGAGCCGCACTTGGCCACACCATATTTGCCTCGGCCAAGTGCGGCCAAGTGCGGCTGATGCTGGCAGGGTTGGCATCTACTGCGTGCCAATGTGCACAAAACTTAACGTCGCACCCAGAAATCCTCGGCACCAACTCCCTCTCGCCGTCCGCACCACCCAGGAGTGTGAAAACTACTCATTCGCCGCATTGTCTGCCGGCCCTGGGACTCGATTAGCGTGACCTCAGGCGTCGACATCTGAGGGGATGTTAATCAACGACATGTCTTCCGACAATTGCATCGCTTCTGGTCTCGTTATTTACCTCGGTCAAGTACACATTTACGTCATCATAGACCGTAAGTTGGGTAACTCTTATCCAACATTCGGAGGTGGGATTATTGGTCTAGACTAGTGCATTTGAATCTCACACAAGTCTGTCACAATGATGGCACGCGGCAAGTCATATGCCGATCCTACGGCTGGAGAAGAGAACTGTGCTGTCTCACTAGAAACTCTGCATAACAACACCATCAACTGCATATATCTGAGCCTCCTCTGGTCTAACTGCATCCGGGGACGGGGTGGGGGCGACGGGTGTCTAGCCCGACAGTCCGACAACCGTGGCACCCTCACGATCGCAAAGTCTGGTCTTCATCCTCACCCCACCCACTGTCTCTCATAGGCCTCAACCTCTGACATCGTCAGGCACCTAAAGATCATTTGCCCGAGGTGTCGTCTCTTACTTCGTGCTGGCTGAATATTCCACCAAGTCTGCAGTAGTCACAGTTTATCGTCTAGCTGTGTCGTGAAATGCTGCAATGTTTAAAATGAATATTTTGCCGCACATACCTCGCACTTCACCACTAAATATTGTCTTTCAACTAGTCGGAAAATTTGACCAATAGGCTTCCATGGATTCTTGCGATCACCAGTGACCTGTTTTGCTTGGAGTAGTGACCAGACAGTCCAATAGAAACAGGGCTCCTTACGAATCAGTCGAAGCTGAAATGCACTTCTACTTAATGGAGTGTTTTTAAATTTGGTTTACTGACCAACAATGACATCACGAATATGTTTCAATGTTGTCCTGGGTGTCGTCTGCCTTTGCCATTTGGTACGTACATATCATGCTACTCTGTTCTACAATTAAGAAAGTTTTCATGTTTATATGTTGTTTTTAGTTTTTTATTTAATCCAGTTTGGTGTGCTTGTACCTATAAAGAGAATCATAAAATGATTGGTGGAAGTACTGGGAGAGATCCTGAGGTATGCTTTAAGTCAGAGCCTCGGATGTTCGGTGATTCTAGCACATGCGAGACGAGTCAGTAATAATGGCCCTTGGTTTTGGAAGTTAGGCGGAAAAATTCGCCTCATCGAAGGCCACTCTGACAAAGTTAACCGGCAAAGCATTCGAATCCCTTAGAATTTGTTTATCGAAGCTAAACCCCGTTCTATCTGGTGCTCATCTGACGTGAAATATACCTTCATTTGAAACTACAGGAATTGAATAATAATTAAAGTCTGCATCCCTTACTTTGTTATCTTTATGCAGGAACGTATTTCCTGACAAAGAAAGAGGCAGAGAAAGATAAGGGGGAAATTGAAAAGGCCATCTCTGAATTATTTGCCGCCATCAAACAACCACATCAAGTGCCGGCAAGGCCTTAGATTGGAACGCTGTCTGGTAGTACTGGAGCGTCCCAGTTAAATGCTCAGTTACTTGAGTGACGCGGCCACAACCTGAAAGTTGCTATCGACAGTACGCAATGCTGTATGGGGCGGAATAGAAAGGGATAATTTGGCTTCGTTTGGAGGTTTGAGTCTAGATCCGTAGTCGGTCAGTATGCAGGGATCGGCAGTCAGTGGTGGAGAAGGGTTGCCGACGAAAATTTTTTTGAGAAAATTAAGTTTTCCCCTCATTCGATGGTGGGTGGTGGTTATTAAGAATAATTCCAAGGAAGGACACGGGGATAGCAAACTCTCCTCAGTTGTACAGGCAGCCTTGTATTTAACTTCCGGGAAATTGGGGTTAGGGTTAAAGTTGAGGCTGGAATAAAGGTTATTTCGGAGTTAGGATTAGGACGCTGGAACAGGTTCGCTTAGTGGGTTTTAGCGGAAGGCCACCTACGCTGAGCGAGTGGGCTCATATTCCCATGCCTCTCCAGCGTTAGCACAGAAATAAAGACCCTAATTAGACAAAAGTTTCCTTTCTAACTTTTATATGCAAGTGATTTATTAAAGAGGTCCCCATTGCGGCCTTACTTTCAATTCTCAAAAGTGTAAGTTTGCCTAAGCAGACCCACTGACACTAACTCCAAACCCTAACCCTTAACCCTAAGACCTCGAAAAATTAACCCACCTCCACCTCACCCATCGGTAACGTTCTAACCTTTCAGCTGTTAACCCAAATAACCCGCGACTGTCTCCATGTACAACAGGCCGAAAATTTCCACAAATCTACGGACAGCGAAACCAGTGAAGAAGTTATTAACTGACATGCAAGTGGGGCCGCGTTTCTGATCCCAATTCCAACTCGTCTTCTCATTGTCTCAAATGTTGTGATATGTCTGTGGTAATTATATGGACTATATGGACACCACAGAATAAATGACCTATCAGCCAGTAGGTAAGAGCGCTGCTGATAACTACCTCACCAAGCATGCCACTTCACCTAGTACTGAGCCAAATGCCCACCTGGTACATGCAAAGTGTTGCAGCCATTTTCCGAGAAGCCCATTACTTGCTAATTTTAACTGCCGATTGTTTCTATTTAGGCCATTGGGATCGTGGGCATCGTGGTCGGCAACAGTGCGAGCCAACCTGTTCCATCATCTGGTCTGTCCAGTACTGCATTCAGTATTCAGCGCATGCTGATTGGCCTTGGCGTGCTGCTTGTCCTATTGGCCATCCTTGCCGGCGTTAGCCTCTTTTGTCACAGCCCATTTCCACTTTTGACAGTACGTCGCATATGCTTTCTGCTCAATTCTAACAATCACGCAGTTCTTAGTTCTGTCGATCCTGACCGCCATTGTACACATTGGACTGGGTATCTACACTCTCATCCTTGGAAGTCGCGTAAGAATGGCTGGCCTGTTTATTTAAAACCACCCTCTCTCTCACACACACAGGTTACTGAAGTCCTCAGTTCCCCCGTCATTGATCAAATTTTTCTTGACCCAGCCGTCATGAACATGTTGCAGAGTACGGTAGGTCAATTCCACAAAACATTGACAATCCCTGACCACTAGCTGAAATGCTGCGGAATGTATTCTATCCATTATTATTCTTTCCTATGGAATTTGCCAAAATCGTGTTGTCCAGAGAACGCGAGTTTCTGCGACGTATCAAATGCTTACTCGGTTGTAAGTCGCAGTTCTTCAACCATGCCCATTTTCTCTCGTTGCCTTTATGCTGCAAACTACTAGCTAATGTGTGCAAGGACTTTCCCCTAGGAGATGCAAGAAATATAGAATAGGCGTCCGATTATAGATATATAGCACATCTTCCGGGTCGATGATTGAGGAGGGAGTGCGATAGATGCTGCACAAGTCCATCACTATTATGAGCCAATAGTTCGTCTACCAAATTGTATAACAAATACAGATATCGTCGATAGAGACGATAGAAATGTCATATAGCAGAAATAATCAACCTTTTAGTCGGCCGCTATCCTTCCTGGAATGATAGCATTATGAAGTTACCGTAACGGGCACAGGTAGGCGTAGGATGCTCGAAGGTTGGTTTCATCTTTCAGGCAGCAGCCTTTAATGAAATCCATATTTCGAAATAGAGGGAAAGAATGTCAGAATAAAATTGCATATACATTGTACTTCCGTTTTTTCAATTTAGGGATGTGCCGGAAAAATACTCTATATAATATCTCCGGTCTTTAAAGGACTGGGCGGATTCCTCGTGTTGCTGTGCGTCGTGCAAATAGTCCTTGTTATTGTACTTTATGCAATTTCGCCGAGAAGTGAGAAAGAGACTGATATTAAGGAGTTCTCTTATTGATAGGACTGAAAAGGATCACGACAGATTACTGCTGTTGTAGCTATACATAATAAAGGAGAATTCTAACAGTGTGTTTATTTTGGATTTTGTGGGAGTATGTAGGCGGTGGGGGTGGGGTGGGGTGGAGGATGAGATTGTGGTGGTCCCACTCCGAGAGCATCTTTAGTCGTTGCGCTTCTCGCGCGTACTAGTGGCAGTCAGGTTTTCGGCCAATCACAGCTATGGAAACCAGCCAATCAATGTCAAGGCCCGCGAACGCCCGCGCAAGGCGCTCTGACGAGTGTCTCAATGTCGTGCTGGATTCTTTCTATCGCGGCCCGGCAAGTATGACCTCCTGCGGCTGCCGACTTGTGCCAACCACTTTTTCCGTCTGTCTGTACAGAATCCAGCATTCCCTGAACGGGGGTCTAATTTGTCCCTTTATTCTGGACCGGACCCGAAGGTTGAAGTGGCCTATGTCTTACGCTGGCGCGACAAGATCTGTAAAAGTTTACATGTACTGTGTAACGCCAAATAGGCCCTTTTTCAGCGATAGGGTGCAAGGCCACAACTAATTGCAGGTAGCCTGTGGACTGTGCCAACGTAGAATGGTGGTAGAGGGGGTTTTACACGTGGGGCAACACGCAGGACGAAGTGGAGGCGAAATGCATGGGAACACGGAAAATTAATTTCTGCCGAAAGTCTTATCGTATGCTGTCATATGGCAAAGAAAGTGAACGCGGCAATTTGAAAAATAGGCAATTTTTGAAAAATGACAGATCTTAATTAAACCGCCACTGGTAAGTTATCATTTAGTCAGGAAGCCAAGGATGCTTCAGCCAATAGAAACGGTTGGTAATAAGGGATGTTTGCGGTCACACAGAATTTTAGTGTACATTTTGGGGGTACCAGCTAATTGGGGTCCTGCACCCAACCGTAACCCAGGACCTTTCGTCGGATAATTCTTGACGTAAAAATTGAGGCCAGACGAGCATACGCAAAACTCAGGAAAAAAGATCGGACGATCTCAGATGCGAATGTGGAATGTGTACGTTGAAATGATTGTTCAGCTACCTGGAGTTTATGATTATACGGAGAAGAGGGCAACGGTAGGTCGTGAGACCCCAGGATAGATCGCTATAAAGGCGTCCGTGTCTTGCGGGATAGTGGTTATGGGGACTTTACAGGTGGACAGTACGCGTGTAGGATGAAAAGGGAAGTTCGAGGAAGCGCGCAGACGAATAGAACTGCGACCATAACACCTAGCATGCGTTGCAGCATAGAAACGGAATTTCGGCGCGTTAATCAAAGATAAAAGAAAACAATTTTGGAAAAATAATGGGGTTCGAGTAAGCCGCCGATGGTAAGTTTACATCCGGTTTGGCAACCAAGGAGATTTCAGTTAGTAGGAACGAAGAACGATAGGCAATGCTTCCACTTCCGCTGTTTTGGTATTGGAGTATGAATTGTCCATGGACGATAGCAAACTATTTCAGCCAATCTCAGGCTGCAGCACGAAGCCGAAGTGTAGGATAATGTTTAAAAGGTAAATTTACCGAAGCATGAGCTGTGTAGGGGGTAACTGGTAAGGTATGAGTAGCTGACGACGACTAAGTAGCCAGAAATGGTCATTCCAGTGTCCTTTGTTTTTCTTGGTAGTGTTATTTTGCCAATAGTACCCGCCGCTGTAAGACTGCTAGTTGGGCTCAAGAGAGAGAGAGTGAGAAAGCCCCAAGGCACAACGGGACGAGTGAGTTCCGTAACACGATCGGTGAGCGCCCTCCTACCAGGGTATGTATGTAGATATTGACAAATCCAAAGTAAATAAGTGAAGAAGGCAGTGTAAATACGAAATGTTTATTGGAGAAGAGTATTCTTAATTAACAATTCTCTTCTCCTAAAATTTCGGATCACTGGCTGCAACAAACAGGAAGACTACACCACTGCACCCAGGTCGATGTATGAAAACTGTAGAAGTAATGGAAATTATTAATTCAGAGAGGATTTTGGAGAAGTTTCCGGCCAGAGAGCTACTGCCAATGCAGACGCAGGTGCAAGTCAGGGGGCAGAGCACGGGCGACTATGTGTTCCGGTGTGCACGAGGAAGAAGGCGGAATGCACTTAAGACCGCCTCGGTGTATGAGATGAGCCGATTAGCAATCAGAACAAACATGAAGAGTTAGGTGATATTTTTGCAGGGAACAAGGGCCACTAAGTGTAAAGAAGATGTTGGAGTGTACTATATGACGGTTATCGAATGGTAGATGTGCTAACTCATGAAATATCAACCAAAATTTCGAAATGCGTTCTCGTTTCGAAAAGATAAATTAAGCAGTGCTATAAAACTAATCACGATGCAGCGTAAATCTATAATGATCCAGTTACCTCAGGGTGTCGGCTTTCGAAAGAACTTATTTTCGGCTGCATGCAAGATCTGTATTCTGCGAAAAATGACTACAAAGTAGTATGCAATTTTCTCATTGATTTTCGATGTCCTTGGAAATTCAATTATATCTTATTAAAAACATGCATACATTCTTTCATTCATTCATTCTTTTACTTGTTCGGTAGAAAATCATGCTTTTGTCCGATTTCACACTCAAAAGAAAAGTATAATTCGGTTTTAAAAGACTTTTCTAATTCCCGAATAATTTTGAACACGACTTTCTGTTACACTTGTATTTAGGCTTTCAAAACTACAAGCTGCGTATTTTCCGTGTACGGAAAACCATGCATTTCTCTACGGTGCTAAGAGGAAATCATATGAGGTTCATAAAATTCCGCAGTGGATTTGAGCAATATTGTTAACTTTGCAAGCCACAATTGTAAATGCAGATACATGACGTTTCATGAACGGCCATTTAACGGCATTAAAAAATCTCACAATTAGAATCTTTTTAAAAACCGAATTATACTCTTCTTTTAAGTGTAAAATTGGAAGAAGACGTGATGTTCTACCGAATAAGTAAAAGGATGAATATTTTTATGCATTTTTTTCATGAAATATAATTGAATTTTCAAGGGCCTCGAAAATCAATGAGAAAATTTCATGTTACATAAGTAGTCACTTTTTGCAGAGTACAGATCTTGAATGCAGCCAAAAATAAGTTCTTTCGAAAGCCGACACCCTGAGGTAATAGGATCATTATAGATTTATGCTGCATCATGATTAGTTTTACAACACTAGGTGTAAAGAAGATGTTAAAGTATGCCATTTGACGGTTGTAAAATTATACGCAGTCTGTTGCAGCGTCTGTTCTGCGACCTGCATGAGGGAATCCGGTCAGATTGGAGGCGTCGGAGTAGAAGTGCAAGTTAAAGAAATGTCCCTTAGCTGCCGAAAGTACAACATCAGCAGACGTAGGAGGCAACGGTTGTTGGTCGGCAGGTTTGATACGAAACGAAAGAAGGCTCTATTTGAGCAGGTTAACAATTGGAGCTGGACTGCCCGGATTTCCGTTATAAAGAAATGGATGGCAAAAGGAAGTGTCATCATAACCGTTGAATGGAAGACGTACAAGCGCCTACCGTTAGAAGGATATGGACAAGTCTTGATGAATTGCTCGTAGAATTTTTCCGTACACATTTCACGGTTTGATTACTGACTGCTGCCTGGAAGACCCCCCCCCAGATAGAATCCGAGTTTGCTTAGTTCCTTTTATCATAAAAGTTGCCCGAATTCAGAAAAGTGCTGACTCTTACTCGGAAGGCCCGTATTTCCTGAAAGGTATTCTGACGGACAACAAGGACCAACATGCATGGTTTCAAACTATCACAGTCCCTAATGCTTATCATTCTCTGCAAACGAATATTGCGCAATAATCTGAAGTTGAATAAACTATTTGGGTTTTCGTTGACAAAGTTTTTGTCATATGCATAGGTGTGGCCTCCGAATGGCCCGTCTTTTGAAGACCATCTAGAACAGCCTTGCCATTAGCCGAAAGAGCCTATCCGAGGTCACATTTTTCTGTGAATTTGTCGAAACCTAAAGGTCAACGAACATTACAGGACAGTCTACAACAGACTTCCAACCTCAGCCGTTTCGAATAGAGGTGAATTACTCATGGCAGAACATGGGCTGTAAATATAAAAAAGAAAACTTTGGGGAGACACGATGACAGACTTTTCGGAACCACTCTCAAATCCGTCACCACAGGCGGAATCCGATAAGGCGAATGCACACAGACCGAAGGCAACTACGAGGCCGAAGGACCCATGGCCACGGCAGGAAACGTCTGGAGTCATCTACCGCCTCGAGAACAGTTGGGAACATCTAATACGTCTAATAAACTAAAGGACTACCTGCGACGCGGATGATCGATCACGCACCAGCAGCAGTGAGGAGGAAGGAAGCTAACACCGAAGTGGCAGTAAGTTCAACAGGATTCGGCCGCTCATTCAGTTTCGACGAGGCCTAAATTCTCTCGAGAGGTGGCAATCCTGTGAACCGCGAAATGTTCAAGTCATAGTTTCCAGGCCGTTATATCCGGTTGGTCAACGGTTGGAATTCTCCCCACCCTCTTCGCAAGTGCTTCCACATTTGGCCTCTGTTGACATTCCCCTTTCTCCTTTTCGTAACCCACTTTTGAGCATGATTGGCGTTCTTTTAATTAAATATTTTTGTATTCTGACCTTGAATTTATGAATTCGATTTGCTCGAACATCCACAAAGGAATTCTTCGTCCGAGGTACTCATTGTTGAGATTTGTACCTTTTTTATTATTATCTTATTCTATCAATAGTACCGTATACACACCGAAATCTATTTTTGGCTTTTACGTGTCAATCTTCTAGCAAAGAATTCTACAGTACGTATCATCGTGCCATAAATAGCGGGGACTTGGTTTCATCAAGTGCAGACGCGTTCGATGAAGAAGGAATCGAACGGTACGGAACAGCCTCCCGTAGTAGACAAACCAGTTGCCTTTGAAGGACAAGGAGAGCTGAAGAAAGACATCCAGTTTGGCTCTTGTAAGACAGTCTTTATTAACAGTCATAGTCCCTAAAGCCTCCAGAATAGCCGAAATAAAAGATAGACGAGTTAAACTCCGACGGGCTATTTTTTGTGGCAATAGAAAGACTGAGCTTGTTAGGATAGATATAGAGACCGGCAAAGAGATGTCCGATGACGACCGTCAATCCGTGGATTCAGTCGCACATGTCTCGGGATACAAGCGAAAAGGGAACCGCCAGATCTGCGGCGACCACCGAGGGATCTCCCTGCTAAAAACCTCTGGGAAAAATGGTTACTCGCATCCATGTCAACCGTCTGAACAACCAACTGGAACAAGGTTTTCTGCCGGAAAGCCAGTGCGGCTTCCGCCGTCATCGGGGGACCACGTAAATAATTTTCGCCGCCCGTCAACTTCAGGAGAAAAATCAGGCAATGCGGACCCACCTGTACTTTGCCTTCGTAGATCTGACTAAAGCCTTTGATGCGGTGACTCGTGAAGGACTGTGGAAAACCATGCAGAAATTCAGCTGTCCCGGACGAATCACTCAGATGATGCGTCAGCTCAATGACTACAAGATGATGCGAATCACGGACAATGGAAGTGCACCAGGGGCATTCGCAGTGACCAACGGAGTTAAGCAGGGCTGTGTCCTGGCGCCCACCCTCTTCAATATCATGTTCTCTGCCATGCTGATGGACACCTACCGTGACGCATGCCCTGGGACCCGCATCGCCTTAAGGACGGACGGTCAACTGTTCAACAACCAGATGAGGCACTTTTGATGGCATGTCTCCACAACCACCTTCCACAAACTTCTGTCCGCCGATGGCTGCGCCCTCAGTGCAACTAATGAAGAGACATGCAAAGGAGGATGAGTCTCTTCTACACAGTCTGCGAGAACTTCGACTTGATCAGTAACACGGAGAAGACGGTAGTCATGCATCGACCGCCACCGAACGCAGCCCACAATGCGCTGAAAATCACCTTGAAAGGAACCCAGCTGCAGTGGAGGACAACTTCACGTACCTGGAGAGCAGCCTCTCCCGCGCCAAAAACATCGACGACGACGTGGCCCGCCGAATTTTCAAGACCAATAAAGCCTTATAACGTCTTCAAAGGACAGTTCGGACTCGTCACGGTCTTCAACTCAGCACGAGTCTGAGGATGTACAAGGCCGCCATCTACCGGCGTTGCTGTATGGAGCAGAGACTTGGGCGGTGTACATGGAATAGGCTCACAGACTCAATCACTTCCACCTCAGCTGTCTTCGCCGAATACTGAAGCTGGGCGGCAGGGTCGAGCCCCAGTCACTGACGTACTGGAGCGGACGGGAATCCCCAGCATCTATGCTATGCTGAGAACACTACAACTACGCTGGAGCAGCCACCTCTTACGGATGGACGACGAAAGGCTACCCAAACGACTTTCCTATGGAGATGTCGCGACGTGTTCACGCCGACAAGGAGGTCAAGTCCGGCGCTACGAGTACACTCTGGAAATTTCCCTGAAGCGCCTGCAGATCAGCTCGAGGAACCGAGAAGACCTCACCCGGGACTGACCTAAGTAGAGAAGAACAGTTAAGACAGGCGCAGCAATCTCCGAAGCCAACCGCATAATCGCCGCCAAAGCCAAATCTCGACTGCTCCCACCGCCGCCTCATAATGCCAACGCCCAACGGACTCCATCGTGTCCATGATGTCAACGGACATTTCAGGCGCCAATCGGACATGTTCGACGCCTCCGGACCAACTAAAGCACCCGGACTGCACTAACCGTCGGCTATCCGTTCACCCCAACTGACGTTGATTTCCCTCCCGAACCACCATTACCATCCTCCTCCTCCTTCTCTTCCTCCTCCGCCTCCACCTCCTCCTCCTCCTCCTCCTCCTCCTCCACCTCTTACTCCATCGCCTCAACCTCTGTCGTGCCCATCAACACTAAACACAGCCCTGACACACCAACCAACACCAACATCGTCGTCGTCAGCACCTGTGGCGAGGACCGGATCTATACCTGTCTACATTGGGATCGTACTTTCACCTCACACATCGAGCTGGTCGATCACATTAGGATCCATCGCATCAACACCAACAGAACACACTATCAGCGTCAACATTGCACACAATACTGACACGCCAACAACACCACCACCATCACCGTTAATACTAGTGATAGCCACCACTACCCGTGTCACCAACATCACCGAAGCTGATACTAACACCGCCGGCTTCTCATGTCCACACTGTCCCTGTACATTCACCCCCAGCATCGGCCTGGTCGGTCACTTGCGAAACGATCGTATAGAGACTGGCGACCCAGGGCCTGGAGCACCAACCTACACTCGCCGCATCAGCCTCCACTGTCCACATTGCACTCGCACATTTATTCACCGCATGGGTCTAGTTGGCCACATGCGCGTCCACGAAAACCTGCGACAGATAACCGCGGCTGCACCACACCATCAAACCATAACATTCTCCCTCGCCAGCATCTCACCGCACATCAACATCATCCACCGCAAGCACCCAACTGTCACCCCCCACGCATGTGGGTCGTGTGCATTTAGGTTCCTTCATGCGGCTTCCATGCTGCATGTGTGAACGGAATCTGAGACGGAGACGGTACGTCGAGCGTCGTGGCTCCGAAGGCGCCCAAACTCAGCCCATGTAGTCTGCCCAGTTGTCGTATGTGCTGTGTGGAGTGACGGACTGGTGGGCTCAAAGTTGTCCGAATTCAGAAGAACTGCTGACTCTTATTCAAAATGCTCGCATTTCCGTTAGCAGAACCGTCCTGAAAGATATTCTGACCGACGTAAGGTTTAATGTGCATGGCTTCGAACTATCACAGTCCATGATTCTCACCATCCTTTGCAAATGGAGGTCGCAAAGTAACTCGATATTTAATAAGCAATGTGGGATTTCGTTGGCAAAGTTTTTGTCATATGCATAAGTCTGGCCTCTGAATGACCTGCCTGTTATGGGTCACCTAGGAACTATTTTTCATGATCCGAAAGGAGCCTAGCTAAGATCACTTACTGAGGTTGTCCTTGAGAATTTACCGAAACCTAAACGTCAGCGAACTTAACAAGACAATCTACCATAGGCTTTCCACATCCACGCTTTCGGATCAAGGCAGATTTCTCACGGGGGAGCATGGCCTACTTGCTACTCTGTTCAAAACCAGAGGATCTTCCACAAATGCCGTCAACTTTCCTACACATATGAAAAGGAAACCTGGGGGACCACACAGAGCCTGACATTTCGGAACCACACTCATATCCATCAGCAGAGACGAAATCAGGTAAGGCTAATTCATACGGACCGGAGGCAAACACGAAATCGAAGGTTCCGCTGCCACGGCAGAAAACATCTGGAGTCATCTACAACCTCGGGTGCAGTTGCGAAGAAAACAACTACGTCGGAGAAACTGGAGGACTACTTGGGAGGCGGATAGTCGAGTACGCAGCAGCAGCAGCAGCAGTGAGGAGGAAGGACGCCTGCTCCGAAGTTGCAGTCAATTCGACGGGATCCGGTTGCATAATCAATCCGGTAGTGGTCTCAATTTTCACGAGAGGTGGAGATCATGTGAGCTGCAAACTGTGTAAGTCATGGCATTCTAGCCTTTAGTCGAGCACCGAGCTTTCTGACGCCTTGCCCACATAGTCTGTGTTGAGACCTTGCTTTGACGGAGTGAATGACCACATGGGGACGTGCTGACGATCACTGTTCACAGTCCCAATATCGGCGATTCAAATGGCTCAGGAACCCGCGCATATCGTGCAATCCCAGCAGCTCATGCCTCATATGCGGGCAGTTAGGCGATTATTTAACCACATGTGGCCGTCTGCAATTATTCCCAGGGTCAACAAGTTTTTATAGGAGGCATAGCAACCGCATCCTATAATGAGTGAAGCACTCGCCTTGCTTGATTCGGCCTCTACCGATGGATTCGAGTGTGAACGTGAATCTCCCGGTGAGTAAAATTCCTGTTTCAGAGATCATGCCTCCCTCTTCCCGATTGCCACCTCGGACTCGCATCTTCCCTTCTATCGGCTGAAGGAACAAGGATAATGTGCCCAAAGGCTTTTACTACCTATCGAGATTTGGAAGGAGTTGACTTTAGGATGAAATTTTGGCATTTAAAGTGCTCCCCAAATGTGTTGTCGAAGCACTGCCTAATTTTTTTTACCATGAATGCAAGACAAAGGAAAGTGCTCAGAACGTATTTTCCAAGTGTAAAAGTGAGCTGTGGCGAATATTCAGTAGTGGGATAATGAGAGAATAGGGTAGAGTATTCGGGCAATTTGAGGAAGGAAGACGGATGGGGTATTTCACATTGGATAATCCAGAACGTATGCAATGGACGCTTTTATCACCATGGTCAAACTGCCATCAGGCAATCAACATCTACAGACAAAGTGGTGTACAGAAAAAGTGATAGAAGGTAAGGGAAGGGATGCGGAGGCAGTCAAGGAAACGAATAAGGAAAATGACGACAAATAAGACAAGTGTAAGGTGCTACGTTTATGTAGGTTGCTCTGTAATAATGATAATTTAAATATACATAGATTAGTTACCAGCGACAAGCCAACACACTGAAATGCAACGTCAACGCGGAACTAATTCCAACCCCTAAACAAGGTCGCTCACCTACGCAGGTATGTTTTTAAAAGACGTCATTGTGCAGCATGATCTATTATAATAATTCAGATACCTCGGGATTCCGGCTTTCGGAAGGATATCTTTACAGCCGCATGCAAAAACCACGCATTGCAAAAATTTGCTACATATGAAGCATGGATTTTTCCCACTGATTTTACAGGCGGCCGGAAAGATGTTTGTTCGAAAGCCGGCATCTCTTTATGTCCGGATTATTATATAATTTTGCTGCACGATGACCGCGTTTAAAACGCTACCTATGTAAACTTTTTGAAACGAAAGCGTATTTCAGAATTTCCGTTCACATCTCAGGAGTTAGCACACCTACTATACATATTGTACACTGGTATTTCCCACTCTGTTTAACTGGATTACAATGATGAGGTCATCCGCACACTACACTAGCACCGTCTGGAATGAAATCAAATTTGACGCGAAATTCTGCAAATGACTCACTGACGATTCCTCATGATGTCGGCATCACAGTTCTCGACAGTTATCTTTTGTGATCTTCTGGTGTTAGCTGTTTCGCGTACGAATTTTATCCATTGTCACTGGAGGTATGTTTGCTGGAAATATTTGAATGTTCCTTCCCAAATAAAGCCTATCTCTCTTTCTCTCTCTCTTTACTCATACCATCGGCTGCAGAGCGAAGTATCTCCTTGGGTCAAATTCATCCCGTGGCCGTGCGGGGGAGGGGAGGGTGTCGTATAGCCTACCCAACAGTCCCCAAAACGCCGGACCGACAGCCATGACAACCTCCGATCACAAAGTCTAGTCTTCACCCACTCCCCCCCTTCCCCTCCACCCTCCCACTCTCTCACACAGGCCTCAACCCCTGACCTCGTTAGACACCTAGTGCCCACCCCATACAGTCTGACACGTAAGCCATGCACGAAGAGGTAAAGGCAACATGATGAGATCCTGAAGGCGTGATCATTTACCGAAAGCATTGTCTGTTACTTCATGCTAGCTGGATATTCTAACAGGTCTACTGTGGTCCCACCTTACCACCTAGATGTGTCGTGAATCTTCGCAGCTTTCTGAACCTATCTATGTCAGTAACCCACGTGTAAGACTGCATGGGGTGAGCACTAGATGCCTAACGAGGTCAGGAGTTCAGGCCTCTGCTACACAGTGGGAGGAGAGTGTGTTAAGAATGCACTTTACAGTCAATGGTTGTCAAACGGGTGTGTTAGGGACTGAGTCGATAAAACATGAGACTCCTCGCTGTAATGACGAGAAATTCTTCGAACAAATATCTCCTGTAACTGAATGAATGTCGAAATCCGGACATTGATAACTCCTCCTTTGCCGGAAAAGCCAGAACCTAAAACTGTCTTTTTTTGGAAAAGTATGTTGGTGAACATATATTTCGGTGATTCATCACCAAGTCGATTCAATCACATAGAGAATGAACTTGTGAGTTATGGACAGAATGTAAATATGTCTCGGGGGCAGGGTAAGTAACACGCCTTGTTGTCACGCCGCCTGCCTGACGGAGACGGGACGATGGAGCTGGGGTGGGGTGGGGGGGGGAGGAGAGGGGTTAGAGTGTGAACGCTGTTTATATGTAAAAAACGGGAAGTGCGTGAGACTGTTCACAGGGCATTAGGGCGACGTGCCATCACCACTTTGAATCGGCCAAGGAAGACAGACTGACTGTGCCGGCCTCTTCTGACAAGAGTCAGAGCTGGATTCGCTAATTGAATAGCTAGCGCCTCGGCAGTTTCTAGCACTCGTTTGTGTAGGTCTTTAGAGTAGTATGCTGCAAAATTTCTAAGCAAGAGATCATACTAAGGCATGGTTTGGCGCCGTCATCCGTCTGGACGGATGTTAATGGCCAACATGCTTTTTTGTAATAGTGTCTCATATGGTATCATGACTGGCCCCCGCCAAAAACACATTTACGTCATCAGTAATTCTAATCCAGCATTCGGAGGTGGGATTATGCGTAGAGCCTAGTGAGTTTGAATCTCACATCCAGCTGTCACAATGGCAGCACGCGGCAAGTCACAAGCCGATCCCGCGGCTGGTCGAGAGAACTGTGCTGTCTCACTGGAAACTCTGCATACTAACACCAGCAACTGCATAACCCTGCGCCTCCTCTAGTCTAACTTCATCCCGGGTGGGGGGTTGGTAGTGGTGGTGGGGCTGACGAGTGTCTTTTCTCGACAGACCCTAACGCGTCGGTCCGACAATCGTGGCACCGTCTCTATAGCAAAGTCTGGTCTTCATCCATTCCCCACCCGTTGTCTCATACAGGCCTCAAGTTCTGACCTCGTTAGGCACCTAAATTGTCCACACCTGTCACCATGCCGTCTTTCACGTAAGCTACGGAGGTAGGCGTACTGGCAATATGATGAAATTCTGAAAGCGACATCATTTACCAGTGGCATATTCTCCTATTTCGTGCTGGCTGGAAATTCTAAAACAGTGGTCCCACGTGACCGGCTAGATGTGTTGTGAATCTTTGCAACTCTCAGAACGACTATGCGTCGATACCTTTCGTGTCCGAATTCATGAGTGTGGTTGAAGCTTTAAGTGCCTGACGAGGTCAGGAGGCGATTGGGGGAAGACTGTACTCTATGATCAGAAGATGTCATATGTGTTGGACAAGTGCGTTAGGGACTGTTTCAGTAAAACTAGAGACTCCTCTCCGTAATGCCAAGAAATTCTTTCAACGAACATCACTTTTGACTGAATTAATGTCGAAATCCTGATATTGGTAAATCTTCCTTTGACTGGAAAGCAAAAACCCCAAGACCGTCATTTTTCCTCACGAAAATCTGTCCTTTCTACAGCAGGCCACATTTCCAAGTCTAGTATGTAGAAGGATTGAGGCTTCGTAGGGAGAAAGGGAGAGAGAGAGTGGGTGTCCACCGTGTGATGACCAAAAATTCAGCAAACTGTTCTTAAGTGACCATGGCTCAAGACAAGAGGGCGTGTAGACTTCCTGACTATCGAGCCGCGTAGGCAACATGGGAAGTCACTTGCCTCAGTCGCGCACAAGCGCGATCAGAGGACGGCATCAATTATTAGCACACATAAACGAACAAACAACATTTTTATTGTGTAAGTATGCGATGTATTGCGCAAAAGGTGAAAAATATGTCGGTTTGAAGTAGAAGTGCAAGTGACGATTTATTGAAAAGGAATCAACAACTCGGCCGTCGTTACCGACGATGTCTACTGTCTGCTCCACAGTAGGGTGCAGGGATTAGTTCGTGTGGCCGACGGACGCGTTGAGGCCTCAGTCGGTGGCAGAACATGAATTTGGAAGGTCGGCAGCCCCATCCGTCTGCCAATGCATCTTACATCTGAGATAGCTTCTCATCTATCAAGATCGATTCACTTGGCATCCACCGCCTGCACATATGTACATACCTCAATTCACCCCAGCAAAGTCACGCTTAGAAACCCTCGACACCAGCTCCCACTCGCCGTCCGCATCACCGGGGATTGTGAAAACTACTCATTCGCCGGATTGCCTGCTGGGTACGTTATTTTCAAAGCGTGGCCTCAGGCTTCGGCACCTGGAGGGATGTTAATGTGCAATAGCATCCCTTCTGGTCTCGTTATTGACCGCGGCCACGAACACGTTTATTTCATCACAGACCGTAAGATCGGTAACTCTAATCCAGCAGTCAGGGGTGGGATTATCGGTCGAGACTAGTGCATTTGAATTTCACATCAAGCTGTCACAATGGCAGCACGCGGCAAGTCACAAGCCGATCCCGTGGCTGGCGGAGAGAACTGTGCTGTCTCACTAGAAACGCTAGATACTAAGACCATCATCTGCATAGCACTGCACCTTCTGCAGTCTAAATTCCCCCCCCCACCCGGGGGCAGGATGGGGACGACGGACGTCTCGCCCGACAGACACTAACGCGCCAGTCCGACAACCGTGGCCCCCTCTCGATAGCAAAGTCTGCTCTTAATCCATTCTCCACACACTTTCCTACACAGGCCTCAACCCCTGACCTCGTCAGGCACCTACGGATCATTTGCCTGAGCTGTCGTCTCTTGCTTCGTGCTGACTGGATATTCCAACGAGTGTGCAGTAGTCCCAGATGGTCGTATAGACGTGTCGTGCATGCGCAATTTTAAGAATGAATGGTTACTTGCACATACCTGGCAATTCACTACTAACTACTGTCTTACAAATAGTCCGAAAATTTAGCCAATAGGCTTCCTTGGTTTCTTGCGATCACCAGTGAGCTGCTTTGCTTGAAGTAGTGACCAAACAGTCCAATAGAAACAGAACTCCTTACGAATAAATCCAAACTGCAATGAACTCTTACTTAATAGAGTGGTTGTGAATTTTGGTTTACTAATCAACAATGACATCGCGAACATGTTTCAATGTTTTCCTAGGTGTCGTCTGCCTTTGTTATTTGGTAGGTTCATTTCATGCTACTCTGTTCTACATTTAGAAAAGTTTTTAAAGCTTATATGATTTTTTTAAATTTTTTATTTTGTCCAGATTGATATGTTTTTACCTCTATAGTGAAACGTGAAACGACTGGTGGAATTAGTGGGAGAGATAGTGAGGTATGTTTCAAGGCAGAGCCTCAGATGTTCGGTGATTTTAGCACATGTGGGGCAAATCAGTTATACTGGCTCTTGGTTTTAGAAGTAGTGACAAAAATGTCACAACATCGAAGGCCACTCTGACAACGTTAAGCGACGAAACGTCCGTATACCTTTGAACTTGTTTATCGACGCTTATCCTAACTCTATCCGGTGCTCACTTGAAGTGAGATATGCTTTCGTTTGAAAATGCAAGAATTGAATGACAATAAATTAATTAGTATTCAACGTTTTTTGGGACAGAGCAGAAAAGTGTAATTTGGATTGAGTTGGGGGTTCGGGTTTAGAGCCCTAGTCAGTCGGTATGCAGGGATGGACAGTCAGTAGTGGGGAAGGGTTGTCGACGAAACTGCTTTAGCGACAATTCTATTTCACCGTCATTCGATTGTGTGTGATGGTTATTAAGAATAATTCTAAGATAGGATACGGGGATAGCAAACTCTCGCCAGTGGTACAGACAGCCTTGTATTTAACTCCCGGGGGAGATTGGGGTTGGGGTTAAAGTTAAGGCTAGGACAAAGGTTATTTTGGGGTTAGGATTAGGACACTGGAATAGGTTCGCTTAGTAGGGTTTAACGGAAGGCCACCTATGCTGCGCGAATGGGCTCATATTCCTATGCCTCCTTAACGTTAGGACAGAAATGAGGACCCCAATAAGACAAGATTTGCGTTTCGAAATTTTTTGTGGTGTGCGATTTGTTAAAGAGGTCCCCATTCCGACTTTAAAGCCGCTTTTCAGATGATTTAGTTTGCCTAAGCAGACCCATTGACACTATTCCCGAACCCACACCCTTAGGCCTAAGACCTCCAAACCGGCAAACACTTACTCTAAACTGCCAACTAACCCAGCTCCACCCTACCCTCCGGTAACCTACTTATCTTTCAGCTTTTAACCCAAATAAGGAGTGGGTTCATATTCCCATGCCTCTCCATCATTAGGACAGAAATGAAGAACCTATTTAGACAAAATTTTACATGCCAAGTGATTTATTAAAGAGCTCGCATTCCGGCTTTAATGCTGTTTCTCAGAAGAGTTAGTTTGCCTAAACAGACCCACTGACACTAATCTCAAACCTCAAAACTTGAGCCCTAGAAACCCATAAAGGCTTAGTTGAAATTGTCACCTATCCTACCCCCACTCCACCCTCCGGTAGTGAACTAACGCTTTAAGCTGTTAACCCAACTAACCTGTAACTGTCCCCATGTACCACAGACCGAAAATGCCCACAAATCTACGGACAGCGAAACCAGTAGAGAAGTTATAAACTGACACCCAAGTGGGGCCGCCTTTCTGATCCCCATCCCAACTCGTCTTCCCATAGTTCCAAATGTTGTGATATGTCAGTGGTAATTGTACGGACTATATGGGCACCACAGAATAAACGACCTATCAGCCAGTAGGTCAAACAGGTGCTGACCAAGCATGCCATTTAATCTAGTGCTGAACCAAATGCCTACCTGGGAAATACAAAGTGTCACAGCGATTTGCCTAGAAGCCCATTCCTTGCAAATGTTAACTGCCGATTGTTTCTATTTAGATCATTGGGATCGTGGGCATCGTGATCGGCAGCAAGGCGTTTGGACCTGCTCAATCTTTTGGTCTGTCCACTACTCCATTTAGTATTCAGCGCATGCTGATTGGTCTTGGCGTGCTGCTTATCCTTTTAGCCATCCTTGCCGGTGCTAGCATCTTTTGTCGCAGTCAATTTCCATTTTCCATAGTAGGTCACATGCGCTTTCTACTCAATGTTAACAATCACACAGTTCCTATTTCTGTCGGTCGTGACCGCCATTGTACACGTTGGACTGGGCATCTACATTCTCATCCTTGGAGGTCGCGTAAGGATGGCTGGCCTGTTTATTTAAAACCACACTCTCTCTCTCAAACACACAGGTTACTGACGTCCTCAGTTCCTTCCTCATGGATAAACTTTCTCTTGACCCAGCCCTAATGGACAAGTTGCAGAGTACGGTAGGGTAATTTCATAAAACATAGGCAATACCTGACCTCTAGTTGCAATGCTGCGGAATGTATTCTGTCAACTATTATATCTTCCTATGGAATTTGCCAGAATCGTGTTGTCCGGGGAACAGCGGCTACTGTAGTGTATCAAATGCCTACTCAGTGGTGAGTTGCAGTTCTTCAACCATGCCCATTTTTCTCGTTGCTTTAGGGTCGCAAATGACTACGTAAAATGTATAAGGACTTTCCCCTAGGAGATAAAAGAAGCATAAAACAGGCGTCGGATTATATATATGTAGCACATCGACCAGGTCGGTGATCGAGGATGGAGTGCGATAGATTCCGAACAAGTCCATCACCACTATGAAACAACTTACACGCAAGTCAGCGGTTATGCATCCACCACGTTTTGCGACACAGATAGACATTGTCATTAGAGACGATAGAAATGTCATATAGCAGAAATAACCAGCGTTTAATCGGCTCCTATCTTTCCTGGAATGATAGCATTACGAAGCTGCCGTAACGGGCACAGGTAGGCGTAGGATGCTAAAAGGTTGGTTTCATCTTTCAGAGAATAGCTTTCAATGAAATCCATGTTTCGAAATATTGAGCAAGAATTATAGAATGAAATTTCATATACATTGTGCTTCTGTTTTCTCACTTTAGGGCTGTGCCGGCAAAATACTGGATATAGTATCTCCGTTCTTTAAGGGACTAGGCGGATTCCTCATGATTCTATGCCTCTTGCAGATAATCCTTGTTATTGTGCTTTGTGCAATTTCCCCAAGTAGTGAGAAAGAAACGGATATTAAAGAGGGCTCCTATTCATAGGACTGAAAAAGATGACGACAGATGATTGCTGTTGCAGCCATAAATAATAAAGTTGAATTCTAACAGGGTGTATATTTTGGATTTTGTGGGGGTCTGCATGGTGCAGAGGCGGGGGGGATGAGATCGTGGTGGTTCCACTCCGAGCGCCTCTTTGACCGCTGCGCTTCTCGGGCGTATTTGTGGCCGTCTGGTTCTCGGCCAATCACAGCTATGTGAACCAGCCAATCAACTTCAAGGCTGACGCGATCGCCCGCTCAAGGCTCTCGGTCGAGTGTCCCAATGTCGCGCTGGATTGTCGCTATCGTGGCTCGGCAAGTGCGCCCTCCTGCGACTTGTGCCAGCCTTTTCTTCCGTCTGTCTGAACAGGATTCAACATCCTCTCGACTGGGATATAATTTCTCTCTTTATTCTGGACCGGGCCCAACGGTTGAAGTGGCCTAGGGATTATGTTGGCGCGACAGGATCTGTAACAGTATACATGCACTATGTAACGCCGAGTAGGGCCTTGGCAACTGTAGGGTGTTTGACCTCAACTAACTTGAGATAGTTTGTGGACCGTGGAATAGGTTGAATGGTGGTAGAGGGGGTTTTACGAGTGGGGCATCACGCAGGACGAAAAGCAGGCGGAATGCAAGGAAACACAGAAAATAATTAAATTTACATCCAGCGTCTTATTGTATGCTAGCATATGGCAAAGAAAGTGAACGCGATAATTTGAAAAATAGACGAGAACCAATTTTCCGAAAGGGTGGATTTGAAATAAACCGCCACTGGCAAATTAACATCCGGTCAGGAAGCCAAGGATCCTTCAACCAATAGAAGCGGCGAGTAATAAGCGACGGTTGCAGTCACGCGAATTTTAGTGTACATGTTGGAGTTGCCAGTTAATTGATGTCCTACACCCTACCGTTACCCAGGTCCTTTCATCGGATAATTTTTAGTCCATTTAAGGGAGGCTGTTTAAATTTATTTTGCGTTCGATTTGCTAGGTCACATATGCCTGCGCACCTGCTCACTTACACAGCAACAATGTGACTTTTTGGGGCACTTATATCATTACATAAAATATAATGATTGAAGGGCAGCATACACCACAACCCATGGAAAATGGCAACGCCTTTTTCTCGGAGGTCCCCCCCCTAGCTATTTCCCTAGAACTCATAATTAAATGAACAAACGATCCCAATTGCAAATTGGCAAAGGGTACGCTGAGTTAATTATTCAGTTGCCTGGTGGCAACAATTATACGGAGGAGAGCAACATTCTAAACTGACCTTATCGTAAGTTACTCAGGTCAAACAAGTATACATAACTCAAAACTCGTGAAAAAAGAACGGACGATCTCAGATGCGAATGTGGAAAGTGTACGCTGAAACGATTGTCCAGTTGCCTGGAGGTTATGATTAAACGGAGAAGAAGGCGACGGTAGGTCATGGGACCCCAAGATAGATGGCTAGTCAGGCGTCCGTGTCTTGCGGGAACGGTGGAAATGGGACTTTACAGGTGGGGCAGTACGCGTGTAGGATAAAAAGTGAAATTCGAGGAAGCGCGGAAAGGAACTGAATTGCGGCCATAAATCGTCCCATGCGATGCTTTATAACAACGGACGGTTGGCGCCTTAATCAAAAATAACTAAAAACAATTTTGGAAAAATAACTGGATTCGAGTAAGCCTCCGATGGTAAGTTTACATGCGGTCAGGCAATCAAGGTGATACAAGCCAATAGGAACGACGAACGATAGGTACTGTTTCCACTTCCACTGTTTTTTAGTGTGCGAGTTTGAGTTGTCAATGAACGATAGCGAACCCAATTCAGCCATTCCTAAGATGCAGAACGAAGCCGGAGTAATGTAAGCATTAGCAAAAAACCGTTGTACGCTATTAGAGATTTCTAGCAAAAAGTGTAGGAAGAAGTTCAAAAGGTAAATTTACGGAAGCAAGAGCTGTGCAGTGGGTGACTGGTAAGGTATGACTAGTTAACGACGGCTACGTGGCCACAAATGGCCATTCCAGTCTCCTTTGCCTTTGTCAGCAATGTTATTCCGCCAATAGTACGCGCCGCTGTGCGTCTGCTGGTTGGGCTCGAGAGAGAGAGAGCCCCAAGGCACAACGGGACAAGTGAGTTTCGTAAAAACGATCGGTGAGTGCCCCCCTACCATGGTATATATGTAGATATTGAAAAATCTAATGTAAATGAGTGAAAATGGCAGTGTGTATTTTTAAGCAATAAATTTCCTCCTAAAACTGCAGAACATCGGCCGCAGGAAACAGGGAGCCTACACCACCGCACCCAGGTCGATGCAGAAAAATTTAAGAAACAGTGAAAATTGTTAATTCGGAGAAGATTTTGGAGAACCGTCAGGCCTGAGGACTACTGTCACCGGTGCTGACCCGCCAATGCAGACTCCTAGTGCGGCTGCAAGTCAGGAGGCAGAGCACGGGCGCCTATGTGTTCCGGTGTTCCCGACGCAGAAGGCGGGAGGCACTTAGAACTGGCTCGGTGTCTGAGAGGAGACGATTAGCAATCGGAATAATCATGAAGACTTAGCTGGTATTTTTGCAGGGAACAAAGGCCACTAACTGCAAAGCAGATGTTGGAGTATGCCACACGACGGTTGTCGAATGGTACGCGGCCTGTCGCAACGTCTGTTTTGCGGCCCGTGTGAGGGAAACCGGCCAGACTGGAGGCACCGCAGTAGAAGTACCCATTATCGTCAGCAGACGTAGGAGACAGTGGTTGCTGGTCGGCATGTTTGATACGAAACGAAAGAAGGATCTGTTTGAGCAGGCCTACGATTGGAGCTGGTTTGCCCGGATTTCAGTTGCAAGAAAAAGGGTGGCAAAGGGAAGTGCCATCGTAACTGATAAGTGGAAGACGTACAAGCACCTAACATCAAAAGGATATGAGCAATTCTTTGTGAATCGCTCGAAGAATGTTTGCGTACACATTCCCAGGTTTGATTACTGTCTGCTGTCTGGAAGACACCCGATAGAATCTGAACTTGCTTCGTTCCTATTAGCATACAAAGTTGTTCGAATTCAGAAAAATGCTGACTCTTTCTCGGAAGACTCGTATTTCCGTTAATACGACCACCCTGAATGATATTCTGGTGGATAAAAAGAACCAATGTGCATGGTTTCAAAATACCCATTCCATGGTGATCACTGTCCTCTGCAAACGCATATTGCACACTAATCTGAAGTTGAATAAACTATTTGGGTTTTCGTTAACAAAGTTTCTGTCATATGAATAAGTGTGGCCTCCGAATGACCTATCTGTTGAAGGCCATCTAGGACATCTTTGCCATTAGCCTAAAGAGCCTATCTGAGATCAAATTTCCGTGTGAATTTATCGAAATCCAAAGGTCAACGAACTTTACAGGAAAATCTAACACAGACTTCCCACTTCGGCACTTTCGGATAGAGGCAAATTACTCATGGCAGAACATGGCCTGTAAATATAAAATGGAAAATCTGAGGGAGACACTATGATTGACATTTTGGAACCACACTCAAATCCATCAGCAGAGGGGGATCAGATAAGCCTAATGCACACCGACCGAAGACAACTACGAGGCCGAAGGACCCATGGCCACGGCAGGAAACGTCTGGAATCATCTACCGCCTAGAGAACTGTTGTGAACAAAGCTAATACGTCTAAGAAACTAAAGGCCTACTTGTGACGCGGATGATCGATCACGCAGCAGCAGTGAGGAGGAAGGAAGCTAGCACCGAAGTGGCAGTTAGTTCAACAGGATCCGGCCGCTCATTCATTTTAGTTGAGGACTAAATTCTCGCGAGGGGTGGAAATCATGTGAACCGCGAAATGTTCAAGTCATGGTTTCCAGGTCAACGTTTAGAGTTCTACCCACCCTCATCGCAAGTGTCTCCACATTTGGCCCCTGTTGACATTCCCCTTTCCCCTTTTTGTAACCCACTTTTGAGCAAGATTGACGTTCTTTTAATTAACTAGTTTTGTATTCTGACCTTGAGCTGAGAATTCGATTTGCTCGAACAGTAACAAAAGAATTCTCCGTCTGGGGTACCCATTGTTGAGATTTGTACCTTTTTTATTATCACTTTATTCTATCAATAGTACCGTATATACACCGAAATCTGTTTTTGGCTTATACGCGTCCCTCGTCTAACAAAGAATTCTGCAGTACATATCATCGTACCATAAATTGGGGGGAGTTAATTTCATCAAGTGCACACGCATCCATGAAAGATGAATCGAACGGTACGGAACAGCCTCCCGGACTAGACAAAACAGTTGCCTTTGAAGGACAAGGAGAGCTAAAGAAGGACGTCCAGTCCGGCTCTTGCAAGACAGTCTCTATTAACAGTCATAGTTCCAGTAAAACAACTAAAGCCTCAAGAATATCAGAAATAAAAGAGAGACGAGTTGAACGTGAGGTCGAACTCCAACGGGCTATTTTGTAAGCCAAGAGAAGGACCGAGCTTATTAGGATAGATATAGAGACCGACGAAGGGATGTCCGATGAAGGTCCTCAACCTGTGGATTCCGTTGCACATGTCTTGGGATATTTGAAGCAATGCACACTGAATGAGATTTATCCTGAGGAGAGTAGTCATTGCCAACGTGAGAATGTTAATATACCCAAAGCAACTGATAAGAGCCGGTCATTTGCCAGTTTAGAACTACCCAAAATTGAGTTGTCCCGGTTTAACGCAACTCAATTCATTACTGAAAATGTAAACTCCAGTTTGAGGTGTACGTAGAGGGCAAAGCTGAAGATGCTGGAGGAGGCTCTTGCAGTTGATTCACTATTGCAAAGACGATGAGAGGGCGTCAATAGAAGACTGTGTCATGCTGCCCTCACCGTTGGCTTATTCACGAGAAATATTGAGCAGCTTATTTGGCCAGCCACATGTACTGACTCGTGCCCTTCTGGATGATGTCTTTAGGCAGGCACGCCAAGTTACCCAGACCGCAAAGTCACTTTCAGATTTGTGCATAAAAATAAGACGTTGTGAAATAACGCACACACAAATGAACTAGGTGTCCGACCTACAGTCGCTGAATGTCCTGGAGCGAATAGTACGCTTTTTTACCGTTTTTATGTAAAGATGGGGTGGAGGACCCCAAGCATCTGTGCCATACAAAGAATACCTACTATACTTATTTAAATGAGTTTTAGTCCGGCACGATTATTTCGGTTTGGTGTTTCATCGTACAAGTTTGGGTTGTCTGTTGTAGACGGTCTGGTGCATTATCTACAATTACCTCAACTCAGAGAATTGAGAAGCGACCGTTTTAGGCACTTAATGTTTATTTTTTATTGCCCTGCTTGCTTTTGGTTGCTATATGTCAATGCATTAAAACTTTTTCGTCCAAAAAACGAATTTCTCGACTACCTATACCTATTTTGCCATTCCTCTATGCATACAAAGACGCCGCCCGTAAAACTCCTCTTACCATCTTTTCCTCGTAAAACAGGCACCTTTGGCTGGTCTATTGTTTCGGATCCTTCACCCGATCGTTGCCGTTAAGTTAGTAAGTGTATAGTTAGGTTTCCGACTTGAACGTATTGCAGTGGCAGGGGATATAGAGGAAATGCTCCTGCAAATGAAAGTGGATGCGATTGATCGGCGTGCTGTGAAATTTTATAGTGGGAAAATGATGAGCTTGAAGGAGAGCCAGTTGAGTACCAGTGGACATCTCACCCATTCGGATTGACTTCTTCGTCCTTTTATGACGCCTTTGCTTTATAAAAAATTGCTGAGGATTTCGGTTCATCCTGCTCATCAACTTGCAGAGCGATTTACCAGAGTATTTGCGTTGATGATTGTCTGATTACGTTATGTAATGTCGATTCAGCCAAGCCTTTTAATGACGAAATTTGTTAACTCCTTTCTCAAGGTGGTTTTTGTATGCCGAACTGGGCGTCTAATGATCGACGTGTACTCTCGGCCGTTAATGCGACTGAACGTTCTTCTGGTATGCGAGATATTGCCGTCAACTCCCTACCTACTGAACTAACTTTGGACTGCAGTGGGATACGCATCCGATATTCTGATGATAAGTTTTAATATGCCCATAAAACTGTTCAGTCGTAGAGGTATTCTGTCTTGTTTGTCCTCACTTAATGGCCGTCTGGGCTTCGTTTCACCTTGGCTGATAATGGCGAAGTGTTTACTGCAATTCTTATGCAGAACGGACTGAATTCGGATGAACAGCTATCTGACATCGGGAGCTCTCGTTGGGGAAAATGGATCTCTAATGTACGGAGTCTGAAAACATTTCAGTTAGCCCGGGGTTATCAGCGATCCGATGCGGATCGAGCTGCAGTGTTTTTCGATGCGTCGGAAGTGGCATACGGTGCAGTAGTATATGCTCGTTTCATTAACGACACAGGAAATATACATTGTTCGCTCCTTTATTCGAAAACACGTGCTGCATCCCTCAAAGCCGTCTCTGTACCACGTTTAGAGTCGGCAGCTTCTACTCTGGCTGTGCGCGGGGCTCATCTCATCCGGTTAAGCACCGGTAAGTACTCCTAAACAATAACTTTCTGCACCTATTCTATGATATTCCTATATTATACACACAATAAATCAACCAGGTTCTGCACGTTTCTGTCCAGCTGACTGACAGTTATACATGCTCAGTCTGCAACCTCTCAGTGGAGATACGTGAGTTCGGACGTCAACCCGACAGACATAGCTTCTCGGGCGGCGTGCAATTTCGCGCTTGTACGTAGATGGTTGAGCGGCCCAACATTTTTAGCTCAACCTGAAAGCTCATACAACTTTCATTAGGATAACCTGATGACTTGGAATTCAAGAGGATAATAGCCCAAATTAATGTATTAATCAATGTGATGGTTTAGACAAATTAGTTATGCGTTCTTCAAGTTGGACAAGGCTACAAGGCTTATACGCGTCACTCGTCTAGCAAAGAATTATACACAGGCCTTCAGCCAATTGACGAGCTTACTAGAGTCTTATCCCTATATTCTGTGCTGAAACCTTGGTCCGAAAGAGTGAATGGCCATGAGGGGAGCATCTTGGCTACCACCGTTCAGGATCCCACTGTCGGCGATTCAAGAGGCCCAAAAAAGCCTCAGTAGAGATGTAATCGTAGCAGTTAAAGCCTCCTTTGTGGGAAGTCAGGCGACCACTGAACCCCACGCAGCCATCTGCGACGATTTTCGGGTTCGTCAAAATTTCCTAGGAAGCATTGCAGCTGCATCCTATACACAGTCCAGCACTCCCCTTGCTTGATTGTGCCTCTGATGATGGATTCGAGTGTGAATCCGAATCTTCCGGCGAGTAAAACTCCTGTTCCAAAGATCGTGCCTCCCTCTTTCTGACTGCCTCCCCGGACTCGCACCTTCTCATTTATCCGCTGAAGGAGCAACGCTTAAGGACCCGAGGGCCTTTGTTGCGTCTCACGAGCTTGAGGGCGCTGACATTGGGGTGAATTTTTGGCATCTCAAGTACTCTCCAAATGCGTTACCTTATTTTGACCCCCAATTCGAGACGAAGGAAGTTTTTCAGAAACTATTGTCCGAGTGGACAAATAAGCTGTGGTGCACATTCAGTAGTGAGATAATTTGAGAATAGGACAGAGAACTCGGGCAAGGTGAGAGAGCGAGAAGGGTAGGGTATTTCATATTCAACTACCCGGAATGTGCGTAATGAAGGCTTGTCTAATCATTGTCAAATTTTTAACAGGTAATTAATACCTACGGACAAATTGGTGCCCTGCTGGTGTAATGGTGCAGGGGGCTTGGGAACGTCTGTCGGGTCAAAGGTTAGAATTTGAAGTATGTAACTATTCCACTTCTCGATGAGAGCTGAAAATATGCTATAGGCGTTAACAGAGCTGTTCATTTGCGTCTTAGCTCAGGGTTCCAGGCATCTGTTCCCCTTTTTGACAAATAAATAATTCCTAAACAGTGCATTGTAGCGGTGAAGGACAGAGGGAGGGATGGCAGCAGATGCGGAAAGAATGACTCAGTGTTGTCTCGGGATTATTCAACTCAGAGTTTTCGGACACTTCAACAACGACTGCGAGTCACTCATTCGAGGACAAACGAGCAATGGCTATTGTGCGATCCTCCGTTGCACTCATAAAAAGGCTGCGGTGTTTTGCGATGCGTCGGAACAAGCATTCAGTGCAGTAGCACATGCTCTCTTCATTTTCGACACAGGAAACATACATTGCTCACTCGTTTATTCGAAAGCACGTGTTGCATCCCCGAAGCCGAATCTATACTACGTTTAAAGTTGACGGCTTGTACTGTGGCTGTGCGGGTGGCTCATCTCATCCAGTCCAGCGCCGGTAGCTATTGAGAATTCTTATGTGGCTTCTCGTTGCCTCGGGCGTTCTTACTATTCGACGCAAATGAGAATTACCTATAGTAATTCTAAATCTTCTGTTTGATAGTGCTCTGTACTGTAAGATATATCGCAGTCACTTTCATGTAAGTTACAAATGGTTACGGTCAACACTGTTTCTTCGTAGATTAGTTCGAATTTTCAAATGCTATTGTACTTTTTTCACTGAAAATTATACATGCAATCTGCGTGTGAACCTAAGAGCGCCCCAATTATCATTGAAAATTAAGTTGCTGTACCTGTTTTACGCATGATTACTGCGCTTTAATGATTATTTTCACATATTGGCTTATTTCTGGACTTTAATTTTACTATAATATGACCGAAGAATTTATCCACTGTTCTGAAGTCCCACCATTCTCACCAGTAGCACACGGGAATCCCCCAAAATTGGAACACCTTAATAGACATTGTCGAAAATCTTGAAACATTGACAGAAATAATCATTATGCTGTTAAAGGAAAGATAATAATGATTTTATTCAATGCTGGTTTACAGGCATTGTCAGGGAAGCGTTAAACACACAAGGTTGGATAAGTTTCAGTTTCAAGAGCGAGACTAAATACCTTGCGTAAGAAAGATGGGAAAATCGCCTTTGCATCGGCTTTTAAAATGCTTACTGGGGCACCATCAGGTCCTGGGCTATGAGATTGACGAAAACGCTGAATCGCAACGGTCACATCCCATGGAGTGAAAGTTATAGTTTCGGGAACTACCTACTCAAAGCCACAGAAAGGATTAGTGAAGATTAGCAGCTAGAGTCTCTTCATACATCCCCACAAGATTTTTTCGGTGGAAAACCGTCTCAGTGACCCAAACCGATCTCGTCCGAAACAATCGGTAGTAATAAGTGCAAAATTTCGATTTCCTCTTTCGATTGCTCAATAGCGCCAGGTACTTGTTCTAGACGAGCTTTGGCAAAAAATCGTTTATAAGGTTCGTTTTGTAAAAAAACATGTGTTTCCTGATAATGTTACATCTCGAGCTGAAAATCTAGAAATTTCAAGGGTGTTTGGGTTTTTGAATATGTTGAATATGCAGTTTGATTGCTGCAGTTATACCGTAGAAGTGTGGTGATATATATCGGCATCAGCTGCCTCTTGCTCGGATTGGGTAATATATTCTTCTCCCGGATTGCGTTCTGGGCTCGTGACACTAAGGCATGACCCCACGCTTCGGCCGTCTTTCTGACATTGAGAAGTCATCTTTATCTGCTCTACATCCACAGGGAAATTTTCTTATATGTACACACATTGGCCTATTGTACTTATCGTATACTGACTTTTCCCTTCATTGCTTAAATGAACTACAATGATGAGGTTATCTGCACACTACGCTAGGGCCGTCCTGGTGGTATTCAAACAATACTTATAATAATTAATAATAATTATTTTTATTAAAGACCCGTCGGGGTCCCATCAAAGCAAGTAAAAATAAATTTACATGCAAATTTTAGACGAGGTAGGCAAAATCTGTACAAATGGCAATACATAGTTTTTGAATTAGAAGTCTGTTAAGAAAAATGATAAACGAAGGGTGAAAAAAACTCCACATGAAAATTTAAAAATGATTGGATTAATTTTACAGGAGAAAACCTGAAACAAATGTTGCAAATCGTTCACCGGTGACTTCTCATGATTTCAACAGTCACAATTTTCGCAGTGATTGCTTGTGGTCTTCTGTTGTTATCTGTTTTGCGTACGCATTTTATCCATTGTGAATTATGGCATTTTTGATGGAAATTTTGGAATGTTGCATCCAAAATAAAGCTTTCATCTCTCTCTTTCAACGCCGCCGTCACACAAGAATCTGCTTATCGTAATACCATCGGTCTAACTTCATCTCCTAGCTGCGCGGGGAGGGGTGCCGGATAGCTTACCCGACAGACCTTACCACGCCGGTCCGGCAACCATGACATCTTTTAATCACACAGTCTAGTCTTTACCCACTCCCCTAATTTCCCACCCTTCCTCTCTCACACAGGCCTCAACTGAGCTACGCACGTAGGCTTATTTTCAATATGATGAGATCAAGAAGGCGAGATCCTTTAGCGAAGACATCATCTGTTACTTCGTGCTGGCTGAATATTCCAACAGGTCTACTGTGGTCCTACCTAACCGCCTAGATAGGTCGTGAATATTTGAAGATTTCTGAACGTATCTTCGTCGGCAACCTACGTGTTAGACTGCATGGTGACAGTGGAAAATTTATGTGCCTGACGAAATCAGGAGTTCAGGCCGCTGTGAGACAGTGAGAGGAGTCTGTGTGAGGACTGTACTTTACGGTCAATGGATGTCAGACTGGTGTGTAAGGGACTGCGTTGGTAGAACACGAGGCTCCGCGATGTAATGCCGAGAAATTCTTTGAACGTTCATCCCCTGTGACTGAATGAATGTCGAAATTCTGATATTGGTAACTCATAGTTTGACGGAAAAGCAAATGTTAAAAGCTGCCTATTTTTTCATAATTATCCGTCTTTTCTACAGCAGACCGACTTTCCAAGTTCAGTTTGCCGAAGGATTGAGACTATGCGGTAAGAAAGATAGGTAGACAGGGAGGGAGAGAGAGAGAGAAAGAGAGAGAAAAAGGGTAGATTTCTATTGTGTGGTGATCAAAAGTTTAGTAATATGTTCCCAAATGACCATGGTTCAATGCAGGAGAGAAGTATATGTAATAATTTGCATTATTGAATCGCGCAGGCAACGTAAGACTTCACTTGCTACAGCGGCATGTAAGCGCAACCAGTGGACGGCATCGCTGACTAGCACACGAGAATTCGACCGTCGGTTTCAACGATGTCCACAGCAAGGCGGAGCAAAGTCGGCGACTTGGCTCGCATCTTTCCTTTTATCCACTGAAGAAGCAACTTTGAAGTATCCTAAGGCCTTTGCTGCGTCTCATGAGTTTAAGGGATATGACTTTTGGCATGAAATTTTGACATCTCAAATACTCTCCTAATGCATTGCCTTAGTTTACCCCCAATGCAAGGTGAAGGAAGTTTTCCAGGACTTATTGCCCAAGTGGAAACTGGAGCTGTGGCGCACATTCAGTAGCGAGATAATAAGAGAATAGGAAAGAGTACTTGGGCAACGTGAGAGAGCAAGAAGTGAAGGGTATTTCACATTCAACAACCCAGAACGTGTGGAATGAAAGCTTGTCTAACCATGATCAAATTTTTAACAGTCAATCAACACCTACGAACAAATTCGTACGTTGCCGGTGTAATGGGTACAGGCTCGGCCTTGCGGCCATACCCCGGTAACCGCCTCGGCCGGCAGGCTATACCAGGCGAGGGCACCTGTGCGTGCATCTCCGTGCATGGTAATCTCGAATGCGCTGACTGAGTGGATCTTCGCATCGACATCATCGATCGGAACGGAGGACGGCGCTTGCGGCTCGGGAACCAATGAAGTCGAGTACAAGGGGATGCATACCGAGGGCCTCGAGTTCTTCTAGAAGACATCTGTGTGGCAGCTTATCGAAAGCTTTGTATTTAAATCTAGCAACCAGTCGAAAATCGTGAATAGATGTGCATATTTTATGCTCAAATTTTGCAAACATAAGTTATCCGGGGAAATACTTTATCGACAGTAATTTCAGCCCCAGTCATAGCTTCTGATACTGAACTATTTGACGATTTAGACGTGTTTCTACGACTTAGTTGCTCAGGTATAATGGAACACTAATTATAAAAGTAGGTAATTGCTGTCAGTCAGTCGGTCAGTCAGTGTATTTGGGGAAAATATGCTAAGGCCTTTGAACGCACTATTTGTGCATAAAAAAATCGAGAAAATAAGCGAACATGCGAAGAAATTACACCATTAAGACAGCGGTTCATATAGGTCACTGGTTTTATGGTTACAAAGTCACGCAGTCCGCTTGTATCTGCAGCATATCATTGTCAGGCCGAGATTTAAATGTCTCTACAGATTGAGGCATAACAAAGTTTCGTGTAGGTTATTCCACGGTTCTACGACACGGTTGGAGAAAAAATAATTTATCACATGAAATCTAACTTGGGACACACGTAGTTTGAAGCGGTGTTGGCGGGGGCTACTTCTAGTGGCAAGTTGAAAAAAGTCGTCGCACCGGATGGTGCGGTCCAAGTCACACATTAAACGGAAATTTTTTATCTAGTCTCCGCGCAACTGCCCATTACTCAGAGGATGAAGATTAAGCTTAGTTAGGCGGCTCTCATATGCGGTGCACCTCGATCTTTTATTAATTTGGTTGCTCGCCTCTGCACCATTTCGAGCAGGTTGTTATCCGTCTGCGTCCACGGTCTCCAGGCCTGAATTACATATTCCAAATGCGGCCTTACAAACGTGCCGGAGACTTTGGATAAGCAATCTTCATCAAGAACTGCGTATGCCCGCTTGATGGCGTGTAACACTGAAGTTGAGGCTTTAGCCGCCTTACAACATTGTGTAGAAGGCTTTAGGCTGTCTGCAACCCGGAATCCAAGACGTTTCTGTGTTTTTGCTTCTCGGAATGGCATTCCGTTTAGATGGTATTGTCGCGTACTAGGGGTCTGATTTCCGAGGTGCGGCATGGTACATTTATTCAAATTGAAGGACAGGAACCATCCGTGGGACCACTCGACCAATCGGCAAAGAGTTTCTTGGAAGTTAGTTCCGTCGGGATGACTTTCTGGATGACTTTACAGATTTTAATGTCATCTGTAAACATTGCACAGTCACAGACCAACCAACTACACAATCATTAACGAACAAGAGTAATGAGCGTTGTTTCGAGCACGGAGTCTTGAGGGACTCCATTCTCTATGAATGTGCGCCTTGATTGTTGTTTTTCTACGCAGACAATTCGGGAACGGCCGACGAGGAAATTCTCGATTCATCTGACAAGTTTGCCGCCGTCGCCAATTATTCTCAGCTTGTAAAGGTGATGCTGATGCGCAACACTGTCGAGCGCCATCCGGAAATCAATACAGGCCACATGCGCAATGTGTTTTGCATCCAGTATTCTTGCCCAACTTTGCATTGCGTATAGCAAATTCATTGCACATGATATTCCCCTACGAAGACCGCATTGTGTACTAAAAAGAGGTGGTTGGTTTTCTAACTAATCCTTTTTGCTGGTTTTCTCCATCACTTTACAGCAGATTGATGTCAGGCTGACGGGTACGTAGTTCGCCCCAAGAGCACGACTACCGTCTTTGTAAAGAGGTGTACTGTGGGTCGTTTTCCAGTCTGTGGGAAGGATTCCAGCATCGAACGATTCCTGACACAGAAAGGATAGAGGGCTGGCCAGCTGTCGGGCAAGCTCAGAGAGCAGCTTTACTAGTATCTCGGCCGGACCAGGAGATTTACCTTCCTTTAAGCTTTTTAGTTCTTCAAAAATCGCTTTTTGTCGAAAAAAAATATTTCCAATAGTCGTATCTCCCATGCTCTCAGAACTAGATAGAATAAAATCAGCTTCCCTTGTAAAAACAGATTATAAAAACCGGAAAAAATGCTCAGGATTGTTTGTGTTGTCTGATATCTCCGAACCTTTATCATTCCTCATGACCGGAATGGGATTCCTGTTACTGATGTTCTCTCGCAAAAAGTTGTTAAGCAATTTCGGATTTTTAACGGCTCGGTGGAGAAAATTATTTTTGAAATCCCGCTGCCTTTTGAAAATTATGCTTTTAGCTTATTTCTTTGGATTTTATACTCTGCTACTCCGAGGGCAATCATATAAATTGAAGACGAAACATGCCAGACTCGATTTGCGGGCCAAGTTCTTCTCCCACCGGCTGGTTGAGAGATGGAACAAATTGCCGAACTCCGTTGTCTTAGCGGAAAATGTCGAGACTTTCAAAAGAAACTAGATAAACTTATGTTTGATGGTCAAACATTTACATGATATCAATAACTGGCATAACTGCTATGTAAATATCTGCATGTTTTTTTCATACGTTTATCTGTCAATAGGGTTTTCCAAGGCTCTGCCTCTATCCCTCATATATACTGAATTATGCTGAATTATAACGCTGCGTTGTAGTTGTTTTCGCGAAACTTCTTCACAGACTTTCTATTTCATTGATTTCCTTTTTGAGATCTCGCTTTAGCCACTAAGGTCGGTTGGATGTCTTTGGCTCTGATAAGGGACAGTGACTCTTCATTCGATCAGCAAACGATCCTTGAATAAATTAAAATACTCGTTAATAATTCTGGAGAAGAGAACATTCCATTCAGCTCTCATTTAGCAAAAACATTCTTTCCATATATTTGGCCTCTTATTGTCTTATACAAACGGTTCAGAATACAGTTTGTAATCCCATAAAAGTACTTGTGGTCACTTCAATGGAGCGCAGGTAGGCAGTACACTTCGTCTAGACTGTCAGGATATTTGGTGATTCCTAATCTATTATAATCTCCAAATAATATTCAGTGCCCATGAACTGTTCGTTTCCTATACTAGGCATTTTCGAATAGCTTTTGAATGAACTTGACACAACGTAACTTTCCATCATTTCCACCATACCACTGCTTTCGCGGTTAAATAAACGGCTAATAATAATGATAGTAATCATTTTATTTAATGCCAGTTTACAGGTATTGTCAGTGAAGCGTTAACCGCAAATCCGACCAGCAGTGATAAAGATTCCTGTGGAGGGGGAGAGGGAATACGAAGGTAAACAGGCAAACTGTGCAGAGAAAAGCGATTATAGCAAAATGGAACGAATTTGACTTTGGGAAAGGTTCCATATGACACTTGTTCTTAGGTAGCGTTTAATAAAAATGCGTGAAAAACCCTTCCTAGACATAACTATGCTTGCATCCTTTGACTAAAATAGATATTCGCATGGAGAAGCATTATGTTCTTTTAACTTCTGCGTCTACTCATGTAAAATAGTTTCTTGCTTCTTCGAAATTTGCACTTTTCTTAACAAATTATTCTGTTTAATCCGCGAAATGGTGCTTCATGCTAATTTAACGATTTCATTTACTCGGGGCTCGCTCTTTGTTATTTTGATGTTTTGGTGGGGTTATTCAAACGGGTTCCAGTTTGTGTAGTAGTTGTTTGTTAGATTTATAGTGGAAACATGGACTTAAAAACTACGAACAGTAATATATACAGAAGAAACTAACTCCAAATGGGGGAATTGTGTTTACCAACAAAAAAAGGATGGACAGATTGGAAGAATCAGAAAAGTAATGTTCCAGACTCACGCAATGTAGAATCCTCTGAATTAGCGAGATAGTATTCCGATGAGGAACCGGTTGAATAGAGGCAGTCGGTTCCGCGATGATATGGTGAAGAAGGCTTGTGAGGAGGGAGTCTCCGTCAGCTCATACGAATTGCTAAGAATGTTAAGAGGTTACAAGCGAAGGCCAAGAAATAACGACATCAAGCACACTCGAAACCAGAACACACGTTGACCGCCGGAGAGTTGTTCCTGTGTATTTCCGTTTAGTCGAACAAATGTAAAGGAAAGTCGGATGTACAAGAAAGTGTAATGAAACAAATCCAAAATGTGCAAAAGCCTACACAACTCCCCCACCAGAGCGTTTGCCAAAGAAACAAAACGTTCGATAAAATAAAACGGAAAAAGAAAAAAAATTGCACTACAAAGTCTTTAAGTTTGGCGAAAAAACGGATATGGTCACCGGAACGAGATGATCGGAAGAAAAACGAATCCGCTCAACACCTTTTTACCAAGAGAATTTTAACCCCGGAACACCGACATTTGTCTTACCAAGAACGTTGCCGGCTTACAGGCCTCGATCCTTTATGGTTCCGTAGATTACAAAAGGGACTATTTTTGCTATTGAAACTCTTATATAATCACACATTTAACCCACTCACCTCTTTAAGACATCATATCCACCCACGACGTAACAGTCACCGTGAGGCCTTCTTATTTCTGCCTCTGGCACGTGCTGTTAAATATCGTCGGTTCTTTTCTGTAAATGCAATTGCTATTTGGAATAAACTACCAATGAGTGTGAAAACTCTGCAAAATTATCCTTTATTTAAGAGAACTATTGCTCGATTTTTGCATTCAGAAAAGCTCCCACAAATTTTGGGTGCTGAATCCACTGATCGACTGTACCGTAGCGATGGCGTTTGTGGTCTCTGAACACTATGGCCGGTCTCACCAGCTGTTCCTTAACGCCTCTACTTTGGTTATCCCCAACTTCATGAAAGGACTTTTACGTCCGATAATCTCCGATACCGTGCAACCTCCCCTTTCTTGACGGTCGATATTCTACCACCACCGGCAGTTATTTCTCCCGAGCCCTCCAAACCATAAAAACCACCATCAACTATATTTTTATTCCTTTAGCTCAGGCGTTATTTTCACTGCTGGTCGGTTTTATGTTTAATCGCTTCCCTTGACAATGCCTGTAAACTGGCATTAAATATAAAATTTATTTATTTATTTATTTAAATGGGCGGTGGTGTAGGAGGAGGATCCGGTTGGGTGGGTAGAATGGTCAAGTGTGGTGATGTAGGGTGGGTGAGCGGAGTGGCTGTATCGGCTGAGGACATAGTAGGGGGAATGGATGGCGCACTGGTCGAAAGGAAGCACTCCAGATAGGCTGGCTTAAGGCGGTCAATGGAGACCGTGTCAGTCTTATCAGCTTTCTGAAGGACGTAAAACTTGTCATTCCGCTGAACGACCTTATATGGGACATCGTTGGGAGGACAAAGGTGCTTGCGCACTGCGTCATGCCGGACGAAAGCAAAGGGGGCAGATTTAAGGTCCTCCGGCACAAACACATGTTTCGATGTCAGACGAGTGGGGGTTGGACGCAGTTGAGCCATGTGTTGTTTCAACTGCTGTACGAAGGTGCTCGGGATGTTGGTGTTTGTCGTGGAAGGCTGCACAAATTCGCCTGGCAGACGGAGGGGTGTACCGTACACAAGTTCGGTGGCAGTGCATTGGATGTCCTGCTTGACAGAAGATCGGATGCCCAAAAGCACAAGAGGAAGATTGACACTCCAAGTAGCTGACTGTGTTTGGGACATCAGTGCGGACTTCAGTTGGCGGTGTAGACGCTCAACGAGGCCGTTGGAGGCAGGATGGTATGCCGTGGTTGTGATGTGCGCACACCCGAGCAGTCTAGTGAACTCATGAAAGAGGCTAGATTGGAATTGACTTCCGCGGTCAGTGGTACGGGTGGCCGGAACACCAAAAGTTGAGATCCAGTGGGTCAGAAAAACCATGGCGATATTTTCTGCCGAGGTATCCGAGATAGAAACGGCAATCCGCCATCGTGTGAAACGGTCAACTGCCGTGGGGATATGTGTGTACCCACGTGAAGGGGATGACGGTCCGATTAAATCCAAGTGAACGTGATTAAATCGAACGTCCTGGACCGCAGAGGTACTTGGAGAGGAGGTGTGTCGATGCACCTTGTTCTTCTGGCATGCAAGACACTGTTTGGTCCAAAGAACAATGTCGAAATTCATCTTCGGCCAAACAATACGAGCCGCAATTAACTTACGTCTGGCGCGGATGCTAGGGTGGGAGGGAGTGAAAGTGGTCAAAGACGACCTTACGATAGGGTAGTGTGAACAACAGGACGAGGGGTGCCTGTGGATTAATCGCACAAAATCGTACCTGGTGACGCAGGAAGTGGTGCATCTCGAAGCTGCAGAGTAGTAGACGTACGTAAGTCCGCGATGGACTCGTCTGCTGTTTGGAGGTCTGCAGGCTTCGCCAGGTCGAAATCAGATGCGAGTGTGTTGATGTCCGGACGGGATACTGCATCAGCAACGACATTGTCGCTGCTTCGGACGTAGCGGATATCTGCGGTGAACTGCGATATATAGTCCAGGTGACGAACTTCCCTCGGCGAGTACCGATCTGGCTTGGCCTTGAGGGCGTAAGTGAGAGGTTTGTGGTCGGTGTGGACCGAAAAGTCTCTGCCCTCTAAAAGGTGTCGAAAGTGACGTATGGTCAAGTAGACGGCAAGGAGCTCGCGAGAGATAGTACTGTAGCGAGTCTGCGCCGGTTGTAGCTTCTGTGAAAAGAAAGCTAAAGGCTGCAACTGGTTATTCACCTGTTGATGCAAGACTGCGCCAACAGCACTGCTGGAAGCGTCGGTGGTCAAAATGAGCTGCGCATGAGCGTCAGAGCTGAGGTGGTGCAGCATGGTGGCATCGGCATGAGCCTTCTTCGCTTCCTCAAAAGCTGTATGGGCTGGCGGTGAAAGTTCAATAGGTTTTGCTTTCGACCTCAAAAGGTCCGTCAAGGGAGCCAGGATTGCCGCACCATGGGTAATAAAACGTCTGTAATATTTTATAAGGCCTATGAAACGTCGCGGCTGAGTGAGTGTGTTGGAACAAGGAAAGACAAGATGCATCGCAACTTCTCTGTAAGTGGAGTGATTCCGTGCTGATCGACGTGATGGCCAAGGAAATCGAGAGAATAAACGCCAAAAACGCATTTTTCGACGTTTAATTGCAAACCGTGTTGCTAGAAACCATTGAGTATGAGGCGTAAATTCGACGCATGTTTCTCTGCCGAAGAGTTTGCGACGAGTATGTCGTCGATGTAGGCGTAAGCGAATGGAAGGCCCCGCAAGATCTCATCGATAAAGCGCTGAAACGACTGGGCAGCCTTGCGCAAACCAAAAGGCATGCGAATAAATTCGAACAGCCAAAAGGGTGTCGTGATAGCGGTCTTTGAGATATCTTCCTCAGCGACCGGGATTTGGTGGTACGTCCTGACGAGGTCTATCTTGGAAAAAATAGTTTTACCGGCTACCATGTGGGAAAAGTCATGAATGTGGGGAATGGGGTACCGGTCAGGAATTGTGGACCTGTTGAGGGCTCGATAATCACCGCACGGTCTCCAATCGTCAGATGACTTCTTTGGAACCATGTGCAGTGGTGAGGCCCATGGGCTAGATAAAGGGCGTATAATGCCCAGATTCATCATATGTTCAAATTCGTGCTTTACTATTCGGAGCTTGTCAGGGTGGAGTCTACGCGGACGAGCGTGCGCTGGTTGCCCTGCCGTGACAATGTGGTGTTTCACTCCGTGTTGAACTGTTTCGGTAAAATGACATGGTTTAGGGATGGACGGGTAGTCCTTCAAAATGTCAGCGAAAGGGGTGCTGGGGATAGTGAGATGAATGCCAACCGAACGTTCAGAGCTAATGGTACCTATGGTAAAGAGTTGGGTGGTTGTGTATGTGAGGCGACGGTGTCTGACATCGACTGTTAAGCCGAAAGATGACAAAAAGTCGGCCCCGATAATGGTCGATTTGACGTCAGCCTCAATAAAGACCCATTGAATCCCCGGAGACTAAGATCTAAAGTGAGGGACCGTTGGCCGTAGGTGCTGATTGTGGTGCTTTTTGCAGCCTGCAATGAGAATTGCGAACGCTTGGGACGGTGACGCCTTAGCAGCGGGATGACACTGACGTCGGCACCGGTATCAACAGGGAAACGCAGGCCTCTCGACTTGTCGTTGATATAGAAAAGGCGACTGGGTCGCGACGGGCAAGCAGCAGTCGTCGCCATTACTGGCTGGCGTGGTCGTTTAACTGTGAAGGACGAGCGAACGAACAAGGAGGGATGCACTTTCGGGCTTTCGGGCCATAAGTGCGATGATACCAACAGAATGGCTGTGAACGCCGCTCACGGGATTTAGACCGCCGATGTGAGTGGGGCTGTTTCCGAGCCGATTGAAGACTGTTAAGAGCAGAGCACATGTTGCTCACCTAAGTGCAAAGGAGGCACACAATGTCTCTTAGGTCGTCGAAATCGGTGCGGTAAGTGCCGGTGGGTGTTCTGGGAGGACCGGCTAATGTGGGCGCTCGTCGGGCTGTGCAACAGCATAGTGCTTTTTCCGTATAGGGAGTGTCGTGCTCTGATAGTGCTGGGCCTTCTGGATCAAAGTGAATGCCCTGATGGGGCGCGCCTTTGGAAGGCAGGGGCTGTTGAATGTTGTAACACGAGGCACCAATGGGGTAACACTCTTTGATCCTGTCAGCGTGGGTAGCTGGCTTCTCTAAGGGTGTATTCGAGTCTAACATAGCCAAAACCTGTTGCATTGGCAACGGCAACTTTTCTAACCAAATCTCGCGAAAAATGGCGTCGTCCATGTGCATACCAGCGAGAAGTGAGCGCATGTGACGCATGAGTTGGAAAGGTGTCTGACCACCCAGCTCTACGTGCGTTAAAAGTTCCTGCAGCATAAGGTTGGCCGATTTAGCCACACGTTGGATTACCGCTTCCTTTAGCCGCGTATACGGTTTGTCGGCTGGAATGGGGTCAAGGAGGTCTTCGACGGTGACAAATACATCAAATGGTAGGGACTGAAAAACGTACGAATAGCGGGTACGCTCACTAGTAATGCGGCTTTTCGCAAAAAGATCCCCGATCTGCCGGAACCAAACGCGAGGATTGCTCGGTGTAAACGGTGGCAGTTTAAAAGAAAGGGTGTTAATGTCGAGTAAGTCTTTTTGGGAGTGGTTACTGGCCACGGTAAATAAAAAAGATTCGGAATGCAGGAAAAAGCGGGGTCACCAAATTTGTAGCGGAAACATGGACTTAAAAACTACGAACAGTAATATATACAGGAGAAACTAACTCCAAATGGGGGAATTGTGTTTACCAACAAAAAAAGGATGGACAGATTGGAAGAATCAGAAAAGTAATGTTCCAGACTCACGCAATGTAGAATCCTCTGAATTAGCGAGATAGTATTCCGATGAGGAACCGGTTGAATAGAGGCAGTCGGTTCCGCGATGATATGGTGAAGAAGGCTTGTGAGGAGGGAGTCTCCGTCAGCTCATACGAATTGCTAAGAATGTTAAGAGGTTACAAGCGAAGGCCAAGAAATAACGACATCAAGCACACTCGAAACCAGAACACACGTTGACCGCCGGAGAGTTGTTCCTGTGTATTTCCGTTTAGTCGAACAAATGTAAAGGAAAGTCGGATGTACAAGAAAGTGTAGTGAAACAAATCCAAAATGTACAAAAGCCTACAGATTAGTCATATTTAACATGTTCGAACACTTAGTTTATAAAGCGAGGACGAGCATGTAGGTAGATATTGAGGCCTTATTAATCCGATATTGGTGAACAATTTTGGTCGTGCGGGAGACTTGTGTCCTTTCTAGTCCCTGAAGGCTTGCCGACCCCTTTATCTTGGCTTAGTACGTCACGAGCACTCAAAACTGCTGTACTTCAACTTGCCGACAGAACTCTTCGTCTCCTTTTATGCTTCGCTCTTCTTTAAAAATAGGATATTCAACTTCTTGCTTTATGGGTTGTTTGCTGGTTGTCGAATTTGTCTAAAACTTGATTTTATATCTTAACCTAGCAATGCAAAAATTCTCATGTTTTTCATTCCCACTACCGTCGTTAAGTTCATTCTTCCCGTGCACTCGTAAGTCAATATGTAAGGAAAAAACCTCGCAACAGTCTGTGCAGATAATCCTGATTAGTCGCAAAAATATCTACACTTAGCGGACTACATCGTTGTCTGCTGCCACGCATTGGTTAGCGATTACACGTGCTACATTACAAGTGCCAAATCTTAACAACGACGTTAAACTCCACGGAATTTGTGGTGGTGATCTGCTCAGACACAGGTCGCCGATCACAGTTGACGGAAATTCGAGAATATGTGGAAACCCGAGTAGCCATACGCCTTTCAGAATCTGAAATTGTCAAGTCTTGCTAGTTTTTTAACCGTCCCTGAAAGTTGGTTCGTTGGTGTTACAACAGCGTCAGGCGTGCCTAAACTCGCACATTATGTGGTTTTAGTTTTGAAACTAAAACCTCCGACAATTTTAATAAGACATGTTCCTGTGAGTCTTTAAGCTTATTGTATATCACGCTTATTCCAAAATACGTTTTTTCAACTGTCGATGTGTTTAAAAGCTCTGAAAAGATATTCACATTTGATCTTCATGTGAAATTCAACACGTAATTCAACCGTTTCATTGTAAAAACAAATACAGGTGCATATTTCATGATGTTGCTTTAAGATATCGCTTGTGTCGAATTTCGTTGCTGACGAGGTGACAACTCTGATACCTCGCCAAACTCGCCTTCATAAACGCGTACGGTTATCTACGGGCCTGCAACTCGATTTTTTTTGCCGGTACATCGTCGGTTATGTGATTAACTGGCTTCGTACAATCTGTGCCAGTAACTGTTCATAGCTGACATCTGACGCGGACCGCCGGTCGGCCGTGTACCTGAGTGCCTTGCGTAGGCAGGTGTCTCGCCGGCAGGACCATCAATTCCCCACGAGGAACCGTCCCCCTGAAGGTGGCATCACAAGCTGTGATCGATATGAACGTTCAAGGGGCATTACTACCTTTTAGCACGTCAAAGTCCTTTATGAGAACCTTCGGAGCCTCTGCAGCTTGCCCTCACATTGTGTGCCACCGAAAGTGTGTGTGCAATACGTGTGCGCTTGAGTCAACGAAGTCATTTGGAGAGGCTCACTGACAAGCTGTGGCTGCCAGGAAGTAACGAGCCAGCAAATCACATAGCTGACAGTTTTCAGTTGTAGTTGTGCCTGCTGATTATGGCGATTCATTTCAGTCGTTACGTTTTCCCAAAGTCTTCTCTTCGAACGATCTTTTTGGAGTAGTGACCGACTATCGGTCAATACCTTTGTCTATATAAGTGCTTTATGTTCCCCTTAACAACCGATTTCCTGTATATACTTTTGCTGTTTCACGTCCTACGCTGCAGTTAGTCTTCTCCCTCATTCGGGTATTTACAAACAGACAAAAAGAAAGGAACTGAATTCCTAGAATATCAGTGATCACTCTAGGGCTAGGACTAGCGCTTCCCTGCAGTGCCTGTTGTATGTATTTATATATACATACATAAACTCTGATAGGGGGCGATCACTGATCGCGTTGGGGTATTTGCTCGTGCCGTCTTACTTCGGGGCTTGATCTACAGCCCCACAGGCAGTCGTGCTGCGATTAACTATAATAGCAAAAGGAGGTTGCCGACAAAGACAGGGGAGACCAAAGTGGCCACTTCCAACTTGTTGGCAACCATTAGTCAGTCATGCATCGTCCTGTTTACGTTTTTAGTCACTGTGCGACTGCCTGCGGGCTCTGGATCGGACCCCAAAGCGCAACGGCACGAGTATGTCTCGCAATGTGACCGATGAGCGCCCTGTACCAAATTTATTGTAGCCGATCGCAACCGGCTAGACAAAGAACCCTTGGCTCAACGGTTAAAGCGTTGGACTGATAACCAACAGAGTGCGGGTTCAAGCCTCAGTTACCTCCAAACCTGGGATTGAGGAAGGTTGGTTGACGCCAGTAAACGAGCCAGGACTGGTCACTCCAGTCTCCTTTGTTTTTGTCGGTAATCTCATCCTGCATGTACGTATGTAAGCTGCCACTTCTTCTACCCATGCATAAAGGCTGCCCTGTTGCTTTTGTAGTAGGAAACCTTCTGTATCACGAAACTTGACTGCTCGCACAAGCGCTATTTCCATCGGCAGTCCGTCAGCCGCAGAATGAAGAATACTCGAACTCGAGAGGACCTAAGAATCGCGCGCGTTCCAGCGTCTGGCAAAACTTACTACAGGGCTTCCGATAATGACACTGTTTTATCTTGGCCCCTTGCCTGCTCGCTTCTTGCGCAATTCACCACTGAACTGTCAGCTGTTGACGACCACATGGCCGGAGAGGCCATCTCAAAGCTCTTTGACCTGGCGGTTGTAAAGCAGCGCTTTCCCTCTCTTGCTAAAAGCCCATTACCTCTCGATGATTCATCCATGACAGATCTCTGTCAAAACAGCCTCAACGGCCTTTTCGCGTCAGTGTTGTCGCATTTTCAGAGGAAGGGGACGAACAGGTCCAGGCTGTTACAGCTTATCGCAGAAATTTGTCGTGGTAAGCAACCTATTAGCTTCATCTTCACAACATACGGCACAGTTCTACCTCTATTGTGCACAGTTGGTGTTCCGAGAAGACTTCACCTGTCATTTTCGCCATGGGAGAACAGAATTTTTATAATTTATTTTCAGTTACTATCCGTGTATAAAAATCTTATAACTATTAAATGTACATACTGCGAAGCAAAATTATATTAGATTTTGCTTATGCGTATTTTCACAGTTGTTGTTTGCCGTGTCTAATTATCCGAAATAATTAAAGGATGTCCTGGGCAGAAAACTCCCCATTATAAAGATATCAAAACTCCACATTCTCTAAGAGAGTTCGATTTCAGCCTCGAAATACCGCGCCTAAAGTTACATGTAAACTGACTTCGTTGGACTTCCTACACTCAGCTCTATGAAGGCCGTGAAATTTCGCAACACAAGTGATTATAGTTTTGTGCCAAATATTTTGAAAAGTATTTTTAAACGCTAGGACACGGAGTAGTTTTTCCCCAAACAAGTAGAACAAAAAGCTTGACCGTTAACCATAAGTCGAAAAATCCTGTCGTATTTTTGCATAGTGCTTTATATGGTACGCAGGTAGATCTGGGATTAAGCCTAAGTGTCCATGCTAACTGTCATCAAGTTGCATTTGGTCTAAGGATAAAAAATCTCTGCATCGTCTGGTTCTTATACTAGGAATATAGCCTCACACACCTTGTCATGCCGGTATCTGGTCCCCTTTCTTTTCGTTTACTTACATTCCTTGACAACATTAGTTTTGGAGTAAATTGTCCGGTATTAAAAATTGCCATTTCAGCTCAATAAATGGTTGTTTTTCGAAGTCACTCAGTTTTTGGATCGCCAAACATGTTTACTGAAACCATTTAAACATAACCTCTGGGAACTCGTTAACTGGTTTAATGTATCTGAAAAAATGTCATATCTTGTAAAGAGGATCGCGAAACCTGCGGACATTTACGCATGCCAATTTCACATTTACCAAGCCCCTTTATTGTGAGGGTTGTCAAATGAAGCTCTTATTTATGTGAAACAGTTAACTTTAGACAAGTCATGACTTTTCTCAACATATATGCAAGGAAATTGTTAGCTATCGTCTGTAAGAATGAATGTCGATTTTTAATTGGCGGTCAACATGGTCCCGAAAATAATTTTCTACAGTCGTCCTATCTTAGGTTGCTGAAGGAGTTTATAGTAAGCCGATAAGTCGACCTTACTCGCTCCACTCTGTTTTGTTCACCATTCGACTGTCCTAACTCGGTCAACCGACTGATACTGAGATTGGGAGAGGTGGTTGACAAAGCTGTGAACAGCTCCTCTCCCCTTCCACACACATACGAGCTGGCTCCCACACACACGCATCGGGATTTCACACACAAGGAGGTGGACCGATCAAAGCTCACATTTGGCAGACAAGCCGCATAGAGAAGGGGAGTCGAGAAACACGTGAGATGTGCCGGTGGTGTTGGATGTTGGAAATGTTCATGTTGACGCCGAATGTGTGATGTGGTCATGCCTGTGGTAACTTGCCGCAGGTTTTCGTGGGGACGCACGTGACCGAATAAGCTAACGCAATGGCCGAATGCGCGTGGACGATGCGGTCGGGTGGGTTGATGACGTGTGGTGTATGTTGGTGCTCCAGGCCCTGGCCCGCCAGCCTCTGTGGGATAGATTCGCAAGTGACCGACCAGGCCGATGCTTGAGGTGAATGTGCTACCGCATTGAGGTGCAGGTGGTGATGACGAGGATGATGGTTGGCAGGAATTCCGGAGCGTTACGACTGGTGGCAGGATTTGGGACTGTGATGATCGTCATCGCACCGGAGGTTTGTCACGGATGATGGGGATGACAGTCGTTGTCGTGGAGGCCGTGGGGATTGGAGCAGGGGTGGTCGGGAAGGCAGCATTTGGGCTTGTTGGGCTGTTGGTGCATCGGCCCCAGAGATATCTGACAAGGCTAATTCGCGCGTGGAATGTTTGTTGACAGCATGAACATGTTAGGAGGTGCTGATAGAAGCGAACAGGCGAGTCCCAGGTAGCAGTTCAGAAGATGAAGATGCGATCACTGGGACAAGAAGTTTATTTGCCTGACGTTTCGGATTCTCACTCGAATCCATCATCAGAGACATTCGCAGATAGAGGTGAAGGTGGCACCAGGAGTGCAGTATTTATAGCACGTGGATGCCGTGGGACCGTATGCGCACTGCAATGAACAGTTCTCACAATCGCCGCTGGGGTCGTAATTGATGCGGCGGTGGCTTGGCGGTCCAAGTCCGAGTTGTTAATTGCCGCGATTTCGTCATCCGTGCTCGATGCTGGTGTGACGATTGCTCGGCAAACTGGCTCACTGTCACCGTGATAATTGCTCACCCGCGCCCTCCCCACGTGGCTGATTCTCCTGTCCAGGGAAAATCGCAATACGGAATAGGCCACCGGGAGGTCATTGTGTTTGTTGATGGATTGCGGGCCTGAGAACCATGACTCGAGCAGCTCGCGGCTCACGCGGTTGTCACCCCTTGCGAGGATTTCGGCCTCTTGAAATTTGAAAATATGGCCGGGTCCCGTCGAGTGTGCCGCCACCTGAGAGTTAGCGTCTCCCCGCCTCACTGCTGCTGCGTGCTCGGCAAGTCGCGTACGGAGTAATCTCCCAGTTTCTCCGACATAATTGCTTTGTCCGCAACTACACCAGATCCGGTAAACGACTCCAGACGTTTCCTGCCGTGGCAGCGGGTCTTTTGGCCTCATTACTTGGCGCCTAATGGTTGCTTCCGGCCTGTGTGCAACCCCAACTCCAAGTGGAGTGAGAAGACGACTGACAGCTTCCGAGACGTTCTTCACGTACGGAAGAGCCCGCCAAAATTTGGGGCTAGTTGGATTTGGTCTCTGGTGTCCTTTTCGTATGCACTGGTTGACAAAGTTGCGCGGGTAGCCATTGGCTCTCATTACCCGTCGAAGATATTGTAATTCAGCAACCTTGTCTTCCATTTCACTGCAGTGCGTCTCAACACGCCGGTATAGCGCCCTTACGCAACTGCGTTTGTGACTGATCGGGTGGTTGCTATTGAAGTTCAGTATTTGCGTCGTATTTGTCGCTTTCCTGAACACTTTGGTTTTTAGGCCACCACAATCTTTGCGGCAGACGAGGACATCCAGGAAGGCCAGCTGATTGTTTTCCTCCTCCTCCATCGTATATTGGATGTCCGGGAAGACGGCGTTGAGTCGTTCTTTAAAAGTCAGCACCTGATCCCGTTCGATGACGACGAAGGTGTCATCCACATACCGAGCCCAGAATTTCGGTCTGTGGTGTCGGAGGTATTAGATGCTGGCGTTACGGGTCAAGGGCGCCTGAGACTTTCGAGCTTCTATCCTATCTTTGTCAGCGACGATCCGTTTGGCTTCATAAGTCGTTGCTTTAAATTTCATTGCTCATCTCCAGGTCGCTCGGTTCTGTGCGAGGTCCTCCCAGGTTTGCAGGCTAATCTGTAATAGTTTCAAGGAATTCTTCGAAGTGTCTTCGTAACATCGAATTTTACCTCCTTGTCAGCGAACACCGCTGGCGTTTTGGTAGTCGCTCATCGTCCATCATTAGGCGACCGCTCCATTGTAGTTCCATTGCCTCGACATGGCATAGATGCTCAGGATTCCGGTCTGCTACATAATCTTCGTGTCGGGTATCCCGTCCTGCCACCACAACTGTAGCATTCACCGGAGATAAGTGAGGTGGGAGGGACTTATGTTCCCTCACTTGCGTCTTGTAGACCGTCCAGGTTCCCGCATCATACAGCTGCATCGTCAAGATTACGGCTACACATCTTGAGTTTACCGATGGTAGGCGTCCTTCTTAATGTGTTTTTTGCGGCCCTCTCTGTCTCACTGGTGTGAGATCCAAACCATTTCTATTTTAGCCCCAGTATATCTGCAGGGGGACCAGGTTGTGTGTGACACAGACATGTCAGCCATTGCGCCCGAGCTCACTTCCTGTCGTCTTGACACTGTACTGCCGTCGGAGCAAGGCGTACGTGCGGTAGCTGCTGTGCAAATCTCTTTCACGAAAGGGAAACTTTCACGCACTGGTCATCGGCGCTGCGCTCTCTGCATGGGTCACGCGATAGACGTCTTCACTTTCGAAGCTCGAAATGTCGATTTGCCGACCATAAAGCCCGAACAGACCGGGAAACATCAGATCGATCGTGGCCAACGTTTTAGCAGTCCACTGCAAACAGGAGTATGACTCGTCGTTTTGCAACGCCAAACTCCGTTAGTCATGACAACAACTTGGCGCTAGTGGAGGACCATTTTCGTAGCCTCGGCGTACAACCGTGCTTTCCAATTTCAGTACACATTATACTTGCCGGAATTATCTCAATAAGGACCTCACCTGTGGCAGCCCTTGCTAGGAACATCAGAAATGAGGTATCTGGACCAAAAATACACATTGCAGGTCCACCATACAACCGTCCACCAACTATGTACGACAACTGTGCTGACTAGTGCCTCAAGAAGCCGGGGATAGATTGCAGTGTCTAATCAAAACGGGCCTATTAATAACCGTTTGTTTTGCAAACACGCTGCTGAATATGCAGTGGCGCACAGTAGATAACTGACTACTTGGTAGGCAACTGGTTGGATAAGTGCACATTATTAGTTCATACCGAGGTGATTATCGTCGTCGGAGGAAAAACAGTGGGGCTGCCGTTAGAACATTTTACGAGATCTGGAACCATTGACTGAAACCGAAGGATTAATACACGCAGATGAATTACTGTCGTTCATTCCGGACGCGAGGGAGGGGACGGGGTGAGGACGATGGAGGGGACCCCGACCAGTTGATCAGCCACGCTCTTCGCGCATGGTGTTGCCATGGCGCTAAGTAGCGACAGATGGGTTACCAAGGTGGGTAATCGGCTAGAGCCATGCGGTGTTGGATTTTAGGGGATGGTGGCCCACTATGCTTAGTTCTCCCGTTAGGTAGCGAAGACCGTGCTAGAGCAGAATGGTTAAGGAGGCAAGGAAATCGATCTGGCAGAGTAAAATTGTCCAGCAAATCTGTAAAGACTTCGAAGGAGTTGACCGAATGGACATTTGTCAGCGGGACGAACCAGAGAAAAAGGGTATTAATTGCGGCATTTACATGCATTTTTCTGAATGAATGGAAATGTGCGCGGACCTTGTCTGCAGTAAGCAGGCCAAAAGAAGATTGATTAAGGATTGGGGCTGTAACAATCCCATACGGAGTTATGCGTCGGCCGGAGGCCTGAATAGCCTTTTTAGGTTCGATGAGCCATTTCGTCGTCGATTTTGATGCAGCGTAAGAGTGTGCTGCCTGAGTAGGCGAGGCTGTCCACGTTCTTCATTTGGGTGCCGTTGACGTGGATGCGAGGAACACTGTATGCAGCGTTGGGCGGCAATTGATGCATGACCACCGTCTTCTCCGTGTTGATGGTCTGCCCAAAGTTGATGCAGCCAAGGAAAAAGGGATCAATACTCCGTCGCATGTTAGCTTCTGACCTGGTGTTGAGTTCGCAGTCGTCAGCGAAGAGCAGGTCGTGGATTGTGGTCGTAGAGAGACTCGCTGAGGCCTGCATGCGCCGGCTGTTGAGATGTCTGTCGGTCCTGTAGACGGTGCGGACAACAGGGCGCCCATCGCGGTAAGTGTCCGCATTTCCTCGCACTTCTCTTGCGGCCAGCGGGCTGTGAACATCATGTCGGTGGTTCCGCAGTGGCCTCGAGCTCCACACCGACTTTCTGACAAAAGTCCTTATTTGAGATGGCCGTTAAAACGCTTGGGGAGAATGAGAGCGAAGCTCTTCCTGGCAATGCTGATTACTGAGAGTCGCCGGTTTCCTTCTCGTTTGTAAAGATGGTGTCCCATCCTTCAAGTCCTGATGAACTTTTCCTTAGCGCCACATTTCCTTGAATAGCGTTGCGAGTTGATCCGTGATCTGGGGAGGGGGCGCTGTGCTTGTAGACTTTGGACGGAATCGCGTTGGATCTCATTTGCTCATTAATCTGTTGTCAGTCGATAAAAAAGATAGATCACCTTTAACATGTGATCGGTTAAATCAACAATTATACTCGCTTTTACCAGCGTTGGTGGGCTCATCACACCGGCCGTCCCATCGACCTCTTGTGCCATGATTTAGACTTCCCGAGTGATGAAGGCGATTGATCATTGTCACCGTCTCCAATGTTTGTTTGTCTTCCTCCTGCAGTTTCGTAGTCTCCTTGTTTGAATCCCTGTCGCCTCCTGTAGGTAACTTGAGACTGCTACGGAAGAAGACGTTTGATCAGACGCTGCAAATCGTCCTGACCGAACTCAACGGTTCAACCGCAACTACTTCCTCCCAGCGATTGGAGTTGATCCAGTCAGCCACTGCTGCTTTGGCAGCCCTTGTCTATCTGTATCCCGTGGAGTACAGGTCGACTGGTGATTTCCTGAAGAAGAGCTGTCCAGCAGTAGGGCGATCCAAGCATCCTGACCTTCTGGAGGGTAACGCTAGTGCCTTCAGCAGTGCTGTAGATGCTGCCATTACCCACTTGGCTTCTGTTCATGAGACTCGGGCCTCGAAGCACCTGGCGGTGAGTTAAAACCCAGGTTTTTACTACTTCACCATCGCGCAGCTACACGCGTGACAGTTCGGCCGTGTGCACTACAGCACCGTGGGTGCAGGGACAGTGACTTGCACGTAAGTTAGTTTGTAATGATAGAAGACTTGCGCTGCATCTACCGCACCCCCGCCCTCGTTGTCCACCTGGGTCTGGTGTCATGACGAAGTCAAGAAGACTGGAGGCTTGGGCGTGGGCCTGCGCCTAGGCGTGCAGCCACACGCTCCCGTCCGCGCACGAAAGACCAAGACTTTGCACAACGAGGAAGCGGTGGGGGGGGGGGGGAGTAGCTCGGATCCCAGCTGAGTGAGATTGCCTTAACGGTCACATCAGCAGGGAGCCATTGCAGCTTCACTCTCCGTCTTGAAAGGAGGACCGAGTTATCCCGGCAGTTGGCGGATTTCCAAGTCACTACTCTTAGTGCATTGTGATGGTTTAAAAGCGTGCCAGATTGTTCATAGTGAGGAATATGTGCCGGGGGGATCGACCTCGATTACTCCTCCATCTCCAGGCGCCAATCAGTCGTTTGATACGAGAATTGCTGGCAGAGCTAAAGAGTCCGGCTGCGCGCGCAACGCACAACCTGGCCCTCAAACGACACTCCAACGTTTCACACGCGCACCTCACCACTAGCTCTATATGGATTTATTTAACCTGGTTGATAATACAGTGAATCACGCAGACCAAATCGCTGTTACTCGGCATGCACAAATGAAAACTCCCCGAGTCATTAAACAAGCGAATATGTGCTCCGTATTGTTTTTTTAAAACTAAAACGGTGCATTTTCGTGTGCTGACCAACTACTACTACTACTACTACTACTACTACTACTACTACTACTGACTAATCGGCTCGGACAATCGACTTGTGTCTGGAAGAGGGCAGAGAGAGAGAGAGAGAGAGAGAGAGAGTGAGGTCGACTCCTCACTATAAACAATCTGACGCGCATTTTAACTATCACGGCGCGCTAAAAGCAGTAGCTTGGAAGTCTGCCAGCTGACTGGAAAACTCGGTCTCAAGACGGCTGCAATGACCCCCTGACCTTTATGGCAATCCCACTCAATTGAGATTCAGACCATTCTCCCCCTTTCTCTGGCGAAATCTTTGTCTCTTGTGCGCGGACCGCAGCGTGTGGCTGCGCGCCTAGGCGCAGACCCGTGCCGCGCCAGCCACATGTGTTCGATCCCACCATGACACCAGGCCCAGGTGGGTAACGAGGATGGAATGAGGTAGATGCACCGCGAGTCTGCTATCGCTATGAACTAACTCACGTGCACCCCACTGCCCTTGCACCCACGGTGCTGTGGGGCACACAGTGGGCATCGTCGAAATCGACGGTTTAACTGTCACTAATGACCCCCTAATAAGCCCTTGCGTATGTTTGTTTTTCATGAACGTCAGCTTTGGCTCAAACTCACTCAGTAGGTTATTGCTAACAGTCAAAAACAGGAAACAGAAATAGTCACTTTTTCATTGTTTTCTCCTTTCAGCAGCCAGTTTTGCATTTCTACAGCCTACTATACAGGATTTAAACCAAAGGCTGTCAAGCACGTAGGACAGCTGTTATTGCAATGTGCCTTCTACACGTGACTTTAGTTTGGCGATCAAGACAAACATTTTGCTGTGAGAACAGGGAATCTAGGAATACTCATGGTACTTTCTTTGTCGCCAGATCACTATGAGAACCGATAGACCACTGTTTCTATCCTGCTGCGGAAATATGTGGTTACACCACGTAGCGATCGGTGTTATCAATATTTTTTAGAAAGACAAAGTATCCAATCGTAGGTCGGTAAGGCCAGTTGTTTGATCTGGAGCGTAATTGGCCATTCGGATACGACTGGCCAGCGCCCACAAACAAGCCAGAAATGGGAATCCGATTGCCTCTTGTCGTTGCCATTTAAACTTGCCTAAATCAAAATAGAGGCCTACAAAGCGGTCCATTCAGGTCAAAGTGAAACATCTTATCTTCTGATCAGCAGTCAGGGCAGCAGGGTGCCAATAATACCTCCAAAGAAACCGTCTTTTGAAATTTTGTGCAAGCAAGAAAAATACAGTTTTTCTGGTACTACTGTCATTAAACCGCCAGCGCCTCACAAGAGTACAAGGCGTAATATTTGTTCCGAAGGTTTGTGATATTTATGGCGCTTGACTACGACTCATGTCGCGCGCGACATCTGCTAGAGCTAATGACAGTCTTCCACACCTCCCCCTCCTTATTTTACGATACAACCGACGGTCTTTCTTACGAATCCCCTTTAAACTCACGAACCCGCCCCTGACCGTCGACTGGCAAGAATGATAACCGATGGAATCTTGACCCTTTAGCGGACGGTTCTACGGGATAAACCACGAAACTTTTTATGGTCCTACCTGTGGCCTGCACATTTCAGTAGTAACCGCATTTTGGTCGCCAACGGTTGGCTGGCTATGAAAAGGCAGACCAGGACATTCACTGCTCCACCCATCTCTTCCTTATAGGTGCTGCATACCCTGGGAAGTGCTCAGTTTATATGGGATTCCACTGCTGCCAACTGTTGGTTGGAGAGAAGTAAACAATTAGCTGGTTGTCCTCGGGGAAAGTTACAAAGCTAGTTCTTTTTTGCGTCTCTTAGGCCTACGAAGCCATCGAACTTTCCTGCCTGCACGCACTCGTCCAGCTTCTCTGTCACCGACGTCTCGGTGTAACGAACGGCTTCCCCAATCCCGACGCAATTCAAACCGTCAGGGCCGTACAGGCTCTTTGGCCATCAGTTTGCAGCTGTTGCCATGATTCCTTGGCGGCAGCTAACGCCAAACCACCGCCGCTCTCCCAGGAGGATGCGGCAGGGGAGAGCGAACACGGCTACAGTACCTCCACCTCGACCGACCTTTCCAGTTCTGTTGACAGCGACTGGCAGTGGCGGAAGTCACAGTGGAGCAGCCCCTCCAAATCAGGCTTTCCTGTAACCTCGCCCACTGTCCCAGTGACGGAGTCGGAGACAGATGACCCGGAGTCTGCTGTCGAGGAGGGTAGACCCGGCGTCAGCAGGTCGGCTCATGGTCAAGAGACCAGAATCCGCGTATGTGTAAACCTATTGAAAGGAATTACTGAAGTGCATTTCAGTAGGTGTTTTGTGTAACTATTTTGTTCCCGTTTAGAAGAAAATCTGCCTGCTAGCAACTTTCTGTGTGCGACGCATTGTGAACTGCACCACCAAGCGCATTTGCCTGGACCTCTGGCCCTGCCTAATGCCAGAATCTCAGTCTCTTAGCAGTGTGCCATCATCAGAAAGTCAGTTCTCGGCATGCGGGCGAAGGACTGCAACTTCCGTCGGTCAGTTCGGTACCCAGCCTGATTTACTGACCTTGATACTGAAGCAGCGTGATCCGCGAATGAGACAAGTGAGTGGTTTTAGCCCTTAGAATTGAAACTTTTTAAAAGAATTAGGGCGGACTTTGCTTCGCCTTCCAGGCTGTCTGTAGCCCTATGGGCGATTAGGAATAAATTCGTCTGTTACATCACTATGCCACGGAATGGGCACTGGTGAGTTGAAAGTGAATTTTTTTCATAGTGAAGCAGATTCACCGTACTCTTACTTCACATGTTCGCCTTACACCTATCATGTTTTGGTGGCAATACTGAACCCAAACTACTAGAGATTGCCATTTGGCCCAGAGACTGATAAGGCTGAGGCCGTGTCTACGCGTATCATACACGTGCTAACATCTGATTTAACGCTTACCGGACTCCAGTGCGGGGTTCCGGACTCCACGCAGGTGAAATTGTCATAGATGTCGCGTCAAGAAGGTGCTATCGTAATCTCACCTCCCTTCCTGCTTCGGACCGAGTCATTCCGTCATTTGGCAACTTTCAAAACTACGACAGATAACATGTCGTTTTCAGGCAAAGCAGACTTGAGGAGCTTTGGCCAGGGCTTTTGACAGTGGCTCCTCAGCCGTTTTGCGATGGACTCGCCGGTGTACGACTAGGTCTTTGTGCAGCAGGAATGTGTGGTCACCGCAAGGGCGTGAGCGTTGAGTAGGTGCGAGTTGAAGTAAGTTCAGTGTGAGCGCCAGCCGCGTTTATACGTACAGTTCGTGACCTATCTGATGAATTGTCACGAACTGTGAACTTAAATCTCTCTATCGCACGATACTGCCATCACGCATCCACGAAAGTTATACTGCCTTAAATATACGACCGAGCTTCAAATAAAGGCATAGTTTGGTTTTTAAAGTATTATTGATTGACTAAGAAATTACTTATCTGAGGAAAAAGCACCAAATCGAAAAATCGACTGTATGACAGGCCAACTAATCAGGGTCTAATATAACTGTCAGCCGAGAATGGAAATTTCAAAAAACGACAAAAAATGAAAAACTGTAACAAATACAACGTGTTAGTACTTTGCTGATCGTCCTTTAGCTTTTAAAGTTGCTGTAAGTTGGGAGGGCATGGAGACTACCAAGTTGTCTATGGTGGTTTGGTCTATGTAATTATTAAGCGGAAATTGTAGCTTCTGTCCCATAGAAATATGTTTCCTTGCCTTGTCCCAATTTCTCTTGATTAATGCAAAAAGACTTTCGATGGGATTTAGGTCCGGGCTGTTGGCGGGGATAAAAATGCTTCGAAGGCCGCAGGCAGAAAGGCTGGCTGTGGTCTAAAATATTAGATTATAGTCGTAGACTGAATTTGAATCATACCCCCTTTGAGCGGTGGACAGGGGCATTATTATGCAACGTTACGGTGTCCATTCGACGTCTATTAATGCCGTTGTAACCGAAGGAATCCTTTACCATGTCGATGAACATCCTGCTATTTATCGTCTCCACTGTTGAACGCCAGATCGGTCGCTCTCCGAATTTGATGGCCATCCAAACCATCAAGCGTCGACAATTCATGAAAGTTGGCGTCGACATAGTGGAAAAATATTCCCACATATGACCACCTGGACCGTCTTCGGAGGCTTGTCTAAAAATAAGACTTCACCACAAATGTAAAAGCTCATCCAGAGGGAAAGTCTGTGATCAATATATTTTTGAGCAAACAAAAACGTTCTCTACTTAAATATGGCCTTGTCATGGCGTTTTGACGGTGGGGGCCGAACTCATTCATTCTTTCGCTAATTGTGCGCATAGAAAACACTGACAGGTTTTCCCTGTAAATAGTCTTAATGGGGCATATAGTGATACTTTTTCAGTGTCCGACGAATGAAATCGTCGTCTCGCTTGCTTGTGGACCGGGCATGGCATAAGTGATGGACTATGTTATAATAAAGATTACCGTGTGCGCGCATCGTACCACATATGCACGGAAGACTGCCAACCAAGTGGATAACTCGGTCCTCGTTGCCAGTTCTACACGTGTGTAGGGTGACTAGCTGACGGACTGAGCGTCAGGCTCAAGGACTCCCTAGTGTGGCTTTCCTGACGCTCTCATGAAGGCGAGACCCGAGCCCACCTGTCTGTCAAACCCGGTACATTATATGCGGACCAGATGGCGTGCGATGCATGTAGATGGGGTGTTTAACTCTGTCAGCTCACTTCCGGTCGCCTCGACATTGTCCTGCCATCGGAGGAAGGGGTGCGGTAGATGCTGTGCAAGTCTGCCTCACAACAGACTAACCCACCCACAAGCCACCGATGCTCCGCCGACTCTATGAGGCACACAGTGGACGTTGTCGCTTGTGATGGTCGAACTGTAATCATCGCATATGTCCACATGATACGTGAATGTGCAAGTAGTGATTAGCTTAAAACATAGTACGTGTCGTAAGGTGACTGTGTTACAAACATGCATTCTACCACAATTTCCACGGCAACACTCTTACTATGCCGTATATGCGCGCCTTACAGGTAATTTTTGTAGCACTATATTGAACTGCTTGCAGCGACCAATTGTGGTGACGGTATATCCGCCTGTTGGTTTGAAGTATCGTGATAGACTGTTATCAATCCTTACTGGAGTTATCAGGGCAGTAGCCTGACTATCCAAGAAGCGAGCTTCTGGCTTGTTGGCGCGTAAGGTCTGTCGCCTTTTATTTTGATTTCCAATGCCTCACATTTCTCTTTTCCGCCGGCAGATCTTTATCGAAATGCTGGGTAACCTGCTTACCAACACGGAATCGCGATTTGCCGTCGCCGAGGAACTCACCGTCTGGCACTCAACCGCCTACATTCCCTACGCCGTGCGACTAGCTGCGGAGCTGCGGGCGTTGCATCGTCGTATCCGGTGGGCTCTGCTCTCAGAGCCCTCGCCCCAACACCAGGTTTGGCCTATTCGTCTTTTTACCGCTTACGCTGATGTATTTTGCCTACCTGAATAATTTAAGTAGAAAGATTTTGAGAGAATAAAATGTGGGCATCCGCAGGACCGTTTTGCTGTCGTTTAAAGAGTTATTCGTATACGTAAACTTCTGAACTCCAGGAAGACCTTACATGGTAATTCGGCTTTGTTGTGACTGTACCAAGTGGAATTTGAGGACGGAAAACGATCTTTCGCAATTACTCGAGGATTTATTTCTCGCTACAAGTGTATAACCGTCATTAACAGGTAGTACGTAGTCCGTCACTTTACCGCTTGGCTACGAAAAATTGAGATTAACATATGGACGTTCACAATCATGGCTCTCACCAGGCCGTGCAGGCATCTGTGATACCACCTCTTCCTCTTCTCCCCTATTAGCTCATGTACCAGCCTACCTTAGGCATGGCGCTTTCTTCTGTTTGAAAACGCTTCAGCAAAGCGTTCGCCTGAACACTAAAGGTTTTTACGCTTTCGAAATTTCTCGTGTTTTTCCGGACGGAGAAACCGCTAGTTTTGGGTAGTGATTTAGACGGATCCGAGTTGATCTCAGTGTACTCCGATGTTTCGAATTTTCCTTCGAGTCTATTGTTGGTGGAGCATTGGCGGGGGAGGAATAATTAGGGCTGAATACCTTGGCAGGGCACGTCAGGGATTTGTAACCAGATATTGTACAGTTCTGTAGGGGCGATTGTATGACGAAAACGGAAAGATTGCTCCGGACGCGAATGCTCGTGGTGAGGAAGAATGATGTCGACTGGAAAACTTTAGCAGTATTGACACCGTCCAGCGATTTACTTAGATTTGGCGACGTCTCAGTCTTCCCAAGGAGCGATGACTGCGTGAGTTGCGGACTTTTGGGTCACGATTCTGATTCTACCGCTTTCGCACCAGTAGGACTACAGTGTCTGGACAGTCAATCGGACCCACAGCATAACCGAACGCCACTTCAGGGACTTGCAGGACCCAGTGGTCATTGGCTCACTAACTGGGAATGCTATGGTGTCCGAATCATGCCCAGCCGCCGTACCAACAGGCACGAAAACACACAGTAAGCGTGTCCAGTAAATAGAACATCCTTGTATGTCCTTTCTATTCATTCGTTAATGCTTCTTATGATAGGTTCGGATAAGGATCCTAAACTCGTTTCAGCAGTTATCCTAATCCCTAGATGTCCAAATACTTGCGAAGGACAGAGCGTATTTGAGGATGCTACTTTAATATACTGAGTAGATATTTTTGATTAGATATGTTTCTGACACCACAACTGAGTCTCTTGTCAATCTCTTGCAGCTGGGTTTGCTGCGGGCTGTCAATGCCCTGGTCGCCGTGACACCCTACCAGCGCCTGCGCCCCGGCCTACTCTCAGACCTCTTGCCCTCGCTCAATAAGTTCCTTTTTATACAGTCATCTGCTGCCTCCACGACAGCTGCACATGAGCCAACAAAGCGGACTCACTTCCAGTCGGCTGTGCTCACCGTCTGGGGCACAGTACTAGGCAAATCAACCGCTCCCATTCTCGAGGTAAGTCGCAACGTTTTCCCGTTATAATTGCCATCAACTCTATCAGTATGGTAACACACTTGATGACCAACCACCTCTCTCGCCTTCCAGCTACTCATAAATGCATGAGGATTGGCTGTCTGATTAATCGATGTAACTTGTAGCGTTTTAGAGAGGACGCAGCAGCTTCCTAACGCCCTAGACATACTTGCTCTGAGCGGCTTGCAAAATGCTCCTCCTATATCAATGATCATAAACGGTCTGTTTGCGTGCTACTATGACCCCTGTTATGAAGCTTTATGATCTTTTTAACCTTACTGATCTAACTTTGATCTTATCGGTTCTGCTAGATCCACGCAAACCGAATTTTAAACACCGTTCTTTCGGAAAATCTGGTGTTTAAATGAATTAATGCAAAAATACTTCTATTTTGAATTTGGGTACTCATTTTGATTTCAAATGGAGTGTTTAGCTTTAGTGACACTCTCCATTCACCGTATTATTTACTGAATTCTTCAACTCCTCCAAATTATCTCTCCAACGCAGCCGTTTCTTTTTAGTTTCTCTTTCCAATCCGGCAATGCTTGCGCACCAGCGTTGTATTGATATATCTGTTTGTTGCTGAGCTTTGTTCCATCCATCCTGTCCTGATAGTCGGATTACCTTCACAAAACCCTCTTCTTTTGTTGCTCCAGCGAACGTCTATCTACAGTAGCTAGTCTATCTCATGAGATGTTAGCCGAAATTCTAAAATGTAATTTCAGTCCGAAGGGATTACTTAGGCAGGGTTGTAATACTGACTGTCGTGCAGCTTAGTCCCAGAATATTTTAGTCGCGCTAGGATGCCGCCATTTCGGTGAGCTTCCTTTCCTGCCTATGTACATCATACTCGGTAAAAAATGACTATTTGAGTAGTATGCGTCCTTCCCGTTGGCTTTCGATGCCCTTATCAACTCAATCATATTTCGTAGAGAGCATGTACCAAAATGTTCTTCATTGTACTCATTCAGTAAAATATTGCAAACTAAAATCTCGTACTCGAAAGAATGGTTTCTTTCGATTTTAAAAAACTTTTCCAATCCCCAAAGAACTCTGAGCCCAACCCGAAACTACACTTGCGCTTAGGGTTTCAAAACTCTATGCTGTCTATTTTTGTGTAGGGAAGATCGCGTATTTCTCTGCACTGTTAAGAGGATATCATATAGGGATCATACATCTTCGCAATTGATCTTAACCATGTTGTATACTTCATAAACAGCATTTATAAACAGGCAGATACGACGCTGTATGAATAAACATCTCAGGGTCTTAAAACATCTCCTGACTAGGAACCCTTGTAAAACCGGAGGCTACCCTTTTTCGGGTATAAAACGCAATTATCCATCAAGTGAGTACGAGGAGGAACAGTTCATCGCCTATTTTCTATAAAACGTGATTGAATTTATAAGGGTGTGGAAAACTAGTGCGAAAAAATTCATAATACTTGATCAGTCATTTTTATTGAGTGTGGTTCTTGCGAACTACCGAAAGGAAGTACATTCAAAGGCCAAAATCCTGTTGTGACTGAAATATCCTGGAATTATGCTGCATGATAATCAATTTTAGAGCGCCATCTAAGCAATTTATCCGGAAAGATGTGGTCATGTAGCCGCACCTGATGGACACCATGCTGTCGACCTACTTAATTATTTTGGGTTGGCGTGATTACGTTGGCATGGTGTTGCTGTGCGTTGCGTTGCGGTGTGTGTTCTGTTCGCGACCTTGTTTCTCTGTTGCCGTGTCTACCTTTTTGGGCCCAATGCCGGTGGGATCCTTCCTGACTTTCGGCCTGTCGTCTCCTTCTAACTTTCTCGTTGGATGTTTCAGGGCTGGGGTTTAGGGCTGCGGCTAAGGGTTAGGCTTAGGGCTTGGGTTAAGGGTTAAGGTCAGCTACTACCCAACCGCGCATTCCCAATAGCTTTTCTTTTGCATACAAAAACTTGACCTCGTAGCCTGTGCGTTCCCCGACCGCACCCGTAAAAACCCCCTATTACCACCGGTCCCGTATTACAGGCGGCTGGGGTTTGCTTATTTCAGGTGCGGCTACATAACCACATCTGACCGAGCTTAGAGTTAAGGTCACGGTTCGGGTTGAGGCTAGGGTGAGGGCACGGGAATGGGTACCCACTTCGAAATTAGCGCAAAAACACCTCTCATACTGGGACGTACGTATTTCCGTGTCTTCTTATCAAGATAATCCTGATGACCCATGTATCATGTGGGCATAAATGACGCGAAGTAGAGAGTCGCTCGGGCGGAAGGTGCGTCTGTGCACCCTCAGTTAGCAAGCGATAAAATCCTCCGGTGGACCGACCGGAAGAGTCAAATCTCGGGGTCGTTCTTGCCTACGATCATGAATGGCTGATCGGGGTCATCAAAATGGTTTGCGTTGCTTCCTTAGACCAAAGCGGGATTAGGGTTAGAGGTTGCGGTTAGAGGTTAGGGTTAGGGGTTGGGACAACTATTTCTCAACCACTCAAAGTACAACCGCGCATTCCCAAAAGTTTTTCCTTTGCATCCAGCTACTGGACCTCATCGTCTGTGCATTCCCCGGCCCCGTCTGTTAAAAACCCCCTATTACCACCGGATCCCGTATTACAATGTGCCTGGGGTCTGTTTATCAAAGATGCTATTACATAACCACATCTGACCATTCATTCTAATCGAAAGCAGTTTTCAGAATTTCGGTTAACATTTCATGAGATAGGCCACCTACTATACGGTTTCATGACCTGGTTGGTTGCGTGTGACCGTTCTCACCCTCCCCAAAACCGAGTAAGCAGCAGTGGGCAGTTCGAGTCCATCCCGAGATGGGTGTTTTTTCTGGTCCTGTGAACTATTTTAGTAGTCAGGACCATCAGGGAAATAATTTTTACTCGCAAAAAGCACGAACAATAGCAGGTTTCATCTGCGCCTTCTGTTTTCCTAGCCATTGTTCTGTCCTAACTACCGAGTGCTTGGATACGCAGCAGTCCAAACTCATCCGTGCAGTCGAACAGAGTCTGTAAATTCTCATATCTCGAACAGTAAAATCAAAACATGGGCTCAAGTAGGACAACCTAAGGAAGAGATGATTTGGCGCATGGGCCTAGCTGATCCTTTTATGTGGATTTTGGACACGACCCAGACGCTCAGAAGGTATTCACCATCTAGAAGTGTTTAGTCACTTGTGCTTACGCCACAGGGATAACGAAGGAAGCGTTAGGAAACACACTCAATCAACTGCACTGTTTCGACTCAAATGACTCTGCCGAGTGCGGGATTTGTTAGGATGAATCTGATAAAAACAGAATTTGAACCCATCTCCGACCCGGGGCCAAGGGTTTGCATGGCAGGCTTACCAGCTGACTGACTTTTCAGGCAGTAGAAGGCCATCATTCAAAGCCGCCCGCATAATCGTGGTAGATGCCGTCACAAGTCCAAGTAAACATGCAATGCACTTCATAAATCTCCTCCTCCTTTCCGAACCAAGAGAATCATTTTAGGACCCCGCCTATATTAGAATAGTTGAGTGGCTTCGTCCCATCAAATCCTAGGTAAACTACCCCTCATTATTTTGGACTTTGCAATAGGTTGATTCACTCCCTTCGGATAATTTTATTCTAACCTTCCCGTCTTTTATCCATCCCGTGACAGATTTGCAAGTTACTGTGGGCTGAACCGAATGTAATGACTCGCCTTCAGCATAAACCTGCCGAGGACGGAGAGCGGGATGAGAACACCCTGGACGAGTCTCCTTCAAGCGGCAGCCCCCTGCATCACCTCGCTTCCGTCAGCGGACGAAAATATGCGGCAGCATTTTCGCCCTGTTGGCTCGTCGAGGTATGCCTTGTGAACATACTTGTGTATGCATTATATATGTGTATATAAGACATATATATGGTTGCAGCAAGAAGGGACGACAGAGAGTGCGAGTAGATTGATACAGTACTGTTTCGGGCTTATTTTACCTTCATTCAGCCAATCATAACCCTCACCATAAGCAGCGGGGACCAGAATCACAAACATGCACACAGACGCAACTGGCGCAGTTGGTCCACCACTGGGGTCTACCAGATGGGTCATGAGCACTTCATCGAACCGAAGTTCATCATTGCCTCGCCACCTGTCATTCTCTGTCGCTGTAAATCGGTATTTGGTAAGATGGCAGTTGGTAGGCAAGCACTGTTCGCTGATACTGTCGGCGTACTTACTTGTTATCAGTGGGGGTGTTTAACTTGCCTAGGGAACTGGTTATCAGTAGGTGTGCTTCTACTGCGTGAGGTAGGTCGGCCGTTTCCGTCAGGCTGTTGGGTTTAGTGAGGTTTACGGCTAGGCGTAGGTTACGTTTTAGGATTAGGATTTGCGTTATAGGGTCCGGCTTCGGTGTTAGGGTTTAGGTTTCCGATTATGGTTTGGCATTAGGGTTGGGGTTCGGCTTCAGGGTTAGGGTTACCGGTTAACGATTAATGGTTAACGGTTAAGGTTGGGGTTATGATTAAAGTTAAGGTTAGGGTTAAGGTTAGATTTAAAGTTAAGATTAGGGCTAGGATTAGGTTTAAGGTTAGGGTTAAGGTTAGTGTCATCCTATGACTATTTACGTCTTTCTGTTGTGTTGGTTGAAATCCTGGTTATTGTTGTGTGGACCAGGGGGTGTGGTGGAACGCCAAGGTGAGGATCCGTCCGAGCCATCCACCTGCGGCCTCCCTCGTCTCCGGTCTTCTTGACTCTGTCTTGACACCGGGCTCGGGCGAGGGAGGTGGAGAGAGTGTAGGTAGATGCAGCGCAAGTCTACTGGCACTATAAACCCCTGCGCAAGTCACCGTCCCTGCTCCAACCTGCTGTGGGGCACACGGTGAACATCATCGAAATCGATGGTCGAACTGTCATTTACGTCTTTCATTTTACGCAGGCTGTGCTGTTTCCCCTGGAATTTTTTTGAATTTCCGCCATTACTCTACCTTACTAAATCTTCCCAACACTTTTTTCGTTTATTTTTTCCCCGAAATTCCAGCATTTGTCCGGCGACACTTCTACTTACCCCACCCATATAACCCCCTTTCCCACCATTCCCGTAAGACAGGGGCCCCGCCGTCTGCCTCCCCATTCCTGATAGCCAACTGCGATCTAACCCGGTATTTATTCAATCAGAAATGGACACACACCGATTTATTGGCTTCCGGAAGCAAATACGCTCCGCATGGATGACAGGGGTCACGAGCAGGCAACCAATTACCAGGCCGAAGTCGGCCAAGTCATAATAGCAGCTACGAGTGACGACAGAGAATGTGGGTGGATTAAAACAGTACTGTTTCGGGCTTATTTTGCCCTCATCCAGCCGATTTCGGCCTGGTACTTGGTTGCCTGTTCGCGACCCTTGCCACCCATACGGAGCCTGTTTGCTTCGGGAAGCCAATAGATCGGTGTGCATCCATTCCTGATTGAATATATGTGTATATGCAGAATAGCACTTCCGCCAAAGACAAGGGAGACTAGAATGGCCATTTCTGACTTATTAGCCGTCGTCAGTCAGTTATACCCAACCCCGAAGTGTGGAGCCCCTGGGGCTCGATCCCGCGACCCGTTGGTTAGAAGTCCAACGTCTCTAACTACTGCCCTAAGGCACAAAAGGACGAGTGAGTTCCGCAAAAACGATCGGTGAGCGCCCCCTACTATTGCGTATATGTACCATTGCCTATGTGTACTACTAACCGCTGTGCGGCTGCTGGCGGAGATCGAGGTTGAGCCTCATGACACAAAACCGGACGAGTGTATTCCGTTTCGTGATTGGTGAGCGCCCCTCTATCATTATATATACTAGATCGTAATGGGCAGGCCAAAGAGCACTTGAATCAGTGGTTAGGTCGTTGGACTTCTAGCCAACAGGTCGCGAGATCGAGCCTCAATGGTCGCGAAACGTGGGGTTGGGTATAGCTGGCTGATGACGACTAATGGCCCAGAAATGGCCATTCCAGCCTCCTCCGTCTCTGGCGGTAATCATTTCTTCTGCGCATATATATGTATATGCATCACGTAGCTGCAGACGGTGTTTCCACAAACAGTCGTCTGCTCAAGCTTGCCCTCCATTCTCTTCTCTGCCAGACTGTCCCGAGCGACCCGTCCCCATGCCGTTGATCCCCTGTTCTAATCTTCCTCTTAGTACTGTCTACGTCTCATCCATCCCAGCGTGGCGGACTTGGCCTGGGATGCAAAGCCCTCCACAGAGGAAGTCAAGGTAAATTCGGATACATCTGAAACACCCTCCGGCGCCAGTGGAAGCCTAGTGCAAGCCAATCAACTGCGTTTGCAGGCATTTGCCACGCTGATCCACTTCATGCCTCATTACTATGAGTGCCTACGACCTAGCATGCCACTAATCCTCAAAACTATTCGTCTCTGCCTAAAGGTGAGTGGGCCAATCATCTTGTCTCTTCTGTGTCTCCCCTGACTCTCACTGCCGATTCGGTGCCATTTGTCTCCACACTCATGACCACTATCCTGGGCTATTCCCACCGGCTGTCGATTTTAGGCTTCTTATAACCAGACTGGGTCTTCTGTTGCCTCTTTGATATTGTCGCCTGTCGTAACCTATAACGATCACCTTGAGTAGATTGTGTTTATGCCGTGTATTATGCATGCATTGACTTGTTGGTGGATGTTACGTTTTATTCGTGGGCGTTCAAAGAGCCTAAGGATAGCCCTAAATGCGCGCCAGTCGTGGGGGTAGGCTGGAGTGTTGTGTTTGGGCAAGGGACTGCAAGGATCGGCGACCCGACTGCCGGCTTTATGGAGGTGGACAAGCAGGCGCCCATATGGGGCGCTCCGGCCCACAATCTGCAGGTGGCGGCGGGGGGCAGGGGCTACGGGGGTTGATAGGCATCGGTGGTGTTCCTCAACCGACTGGTTGCATGGACCATGAGCTGTAACGATGTTGCCCCCGGTCCAGATACAGTAGCCCCATACGCTCGGCTACAATGCGCCGTAGTAGTTTCGTTTGCACATTAGTGACCAAAACTCCGCATATTTGCTGCTGCTGCTGCGGTTTTATTTTCGTAAGAGGGAAAAGCGCGAGGACAGCGATTCCGCACTTTGCGCTTCCTCCTGTTTTCGCATAATGGGCAGGATTAAGTCTGTGACGGAACTTGGTGCAGTTACAGTCTGTTATCCTGAACT